>VZTM01019076.1:17018-41711 GCA_013400555.1 Jacana jacana
TATTTTGCTCAATATTTCTTATATAGTAATCACCACTAGAGAATTAAATCCTGGAGCCATTCCTGTGGCATCAAAGCATCTGACTGAAATTGAAAACTGGTGTGGAGCTGGTTTAAGAAAAAAAAAATCATTAGAACTGAAGTAAAGACATTCTAAACTTTTCCTTAGATATTTAACCTCTTTAACTACAAAAATAATCTAGTTCCATTAAATAGTGCCTTTGTGTCTTGTTTCTAAAACAGGTCAAGAAGCATGACCAGGGGAATCTTTTCATGTGTCAGTTCCATCACAGGAACTGAAATTCTCATTTATCAGTGCCATGGTAATATGAAAGCCTTTGGTTTTGATCGTTTTCACAAGATGACAAAAAGTGGCTCTTCAAAGTCCTCCCCAGAAGGTGCTCCTTTAGTCAGAATGCTGCTACTGAACATACTCCCATAGAGATGAATTGTGCTCATGTGGCCACCATAGTGAACCTGACTGACATCAGTGGTCATTTTATCTGAAGGCATTAATTTAAAGCCTCATAGCTTACCTTATGAATATAAAAGACACTCTTAGTCCTGAACCATGTCATCATTAATGTTTATACATATTTTGTGAAACACTATGTACTAATATAATTATAGATTCTACTTTTAGGGTGCTCTTAAAAAGAATCATAAAAGCTCTTTGCTGACTCTGGCCCTCAGTTCCAAGCAGTTGGCAGCACACGGCATCGGGAACTGTTCCTACAGAGTTGAGACACTTTTGCACCTTTCATTTAGGGTCCTATTTAGGATGGAATACTGACAGTGAGTATCTACTTTGCAGATTGCAGTGTAGTAATATGGGAACCTGCTTACCAAGGGGTAGTTAGAACTGCGTAAGTGACATACCTGCAGGGCGAAAGAGCTTTATTTTAGCTTCTCAAAGGCTGTCTTGGACTTAAGTGACAACTGACAGTGTCAAGGCATCATGTCAGTTAGTATAGCAGTACACATCAGAACTCTTGAACAGTGAAGTGATTCATAAAAATCAGTTCCAGCTGGAAGCAGGTCTCCCGTGATGCTAATGACCACCTACTTCCTCATCTCCTTTATGATTGTTGGTTTACAAAGAAGCTCCATCAAATTCTGCGTGGAAATTCATACCACTTTAGGAGTGTTCTGTCCAATGTGCAGATAAATTCTTCTTTGCATTTAACTAGTAGCGTCTTACATTGAGCACTGGGAAGAGCACATAACACTTGTGAGAAGATTTGCAGTGGAGTAAAGACAGAAACAGCAAAAACATGGTGAAGGTTTTCATTTTTGGATTCACAGGAGAATCTCTCATGAATCCATCAAAAATTCTACCAGTGAATGTGATCAGAGCTGCACTTCGCTCCTGAGAAGCAAATGCGCCATCTTGTTATTTAAAACAGAGCTTTGCTTTGTAGGTAAACGTATTTATACTATGGGGAAAAACCACAATGACATTCTCTTGATGGAAATATCGGATGGAAAGACCAAAAAAAGCGCAAAAACATCCTTAAACTGCATATTCCCATCAACAAGCACAGCAGAATAAAGGAGGAAAGGGCACAGCAGAAACACTGTGGCTGCATTCTAATTCCACACCCCCTAAGCTGCATTTCAGACTTTACCTTCCAGCCCAGCTTTCGCCTCCAGCTCATGCTACATTACTTTCTCACTGTCTCCTCTGAGAGAGGCAGGACAGTACTCTGAACAGGAGTGAGTGAGAGGGTGTGCACCTCTGTGTGTGTGTGTCAAACAAACAAGATAATTTCACGCATTAGAAAATATGACAAGTACCATTTACGAAGGCTTGATCAGGGTGAAGCAAAGCCGTGAGTCAGCGATGCTTTAGTTAACGAGTGACAAGCAATTCCATCCCACTCCATGCTCTCTGCAGGGCTGGATGAGGCTGTTGCAGGGAGGCAGGAGGTTGTGCAGCCACTCCCCCACCACACAAATACTCTCAACAAAAGGGTGCAGGCAAGAAGGTTACAGCTCCCCAAGGCTTCCTACCTAATAAATCCACCCCTGCTCACCATTTTACATAATGATATAAGGCATTATATTATTATAAGCAGTGACATCATAATAAAACACCAGAGTGCTACTCAAGTGGCAAGGAACACCTAAGATACATTTCTATACTTGTAATTCAGTTCCTGTATTTTTTAATTATAGATAAGAATTTAAAGTGAAAATAATTATTCATTCCATAAATACTGTTGTAATGGATCCCTGACATATAATTAAGAGGCCTTTAATTTTAATTTTGCATACTGAACGCCTGCTTTTGGAGGTGTTCCATACTCTACATTCAGGGCCTATACCTGCCAAGCTCCAAACTTCTGTTTTTGTGGCAGCTGAAGGGGCTGCACAGTTTTTGCAAGTGTAAGAACTTAGCTTTTGTAACAAGGGATACAAAATAACACAGCTGCATCAGATCTCTTGTGAGGCATTTTCCTTCCTTCTTTCTAATGGCGATTCCTTTCAGTAGTGCTGCCAGCGTTCCCTGGCCCACCTCAGGCTGCAGCGCTGGTTTTTAACCCACACTTGCCATACAGCCAGTAATGATGGAGCATCTTCTTTCTGAAGTGCCCGACACCTGCAAGAGGGAACCTGCCAATGCAGTGCTCAGCCTCTTCTAGAAGGAGATCTCTCTGGTGGTAGAAAAATAGTTAGCCTATAATCTCACTGATAATGTGAAAATGGATGTCTCCAGTTATTTGCAACTGGATATACAACCCTTCAGTCTACAGTGAAGATTGAAATCGTTGGCATATGATTATTGTGAGGTGGAGATAGCACTTCTGAAAAGGTAACTGAATTTCTCTATTCTAGCAAATGCAGACACTCAGATCTTAAAAAGCACAACAATAACTGGCACCTTTTTGGCAGACTCAGCAGGCAGGTCAAAGATTGTCTTGGCATGTAGAATGAATTAATATTTCTCTCCCAAGAGTGGGTCCTTCTCGAAAAGGCTTAAGGCAGATTGGTGGGGCATTCAAAGGAAAGCTGGAGAGGGGGGTGATAACTTTTGTTTATATGAACATTTTTCAGATTTAGATCTAAAAAGATATAAGTGATTTAATGTTTTAATCTTGTATGAAAGACTCCACCCTTCCCTGTCCATCCTTTATCTGTCTGGTCTCCTTTACAGCCCACCATGCACATCACAAGCTCTCTCCCCCCACCTTGCTCTGCGCTCCCAACTCTGCCATACTTATAGTGCATGTAATTTAGGAATTCCACTTCTTGCTGCAACAGGGTACAGTCACTTTGCTTTTGTCTCCTTGTGCTCACAGGAGAGTGACAAATGTCCCCAGGCACCGCATGAAGGTGGCATTAACAATTTCCCACACATCTGCATCCAAGTTTTCTTGCCTATTCAGGCAGACACATTGCGGCAGCACAAATCCATTGCAGAGATTAACTTTTTGTAACTTGCCTGCAAGTATTTAGTGCTAAAATTAATAAGGGGGGGAAAAAAGTGAATAATTCAAATAACAAAGGTTGAGACAAAATGTGTGTAAGTGACTTGGAGTTGTCCAGCCTGGAGAAAGCTCCAGGGAAGACCTTAGAGCCCCTTCCAGTCCCTAAAGGGGCTGCAGGAAAGCTGGGAAGGAACTCTTGAGCAGGGTGGCGAGGCACAGGACAAAGGGGAATGGTTTTAAACTGAAAAAGGGGAGAATGAGATGAGATCTCAGGAAGAAATTCTTTGTTGTGAAGGTGGGGAGACGCTGGCCCAGGTTGCCCAGAGAAGATGTGGCTGCCCCATCCCTGGAGGTGTTCAAGGCCAGGTTGGACAGGGCTGGTGGGAGGTGTCCCTGCCCATGGCAGGGTGGGGGGACTGGGCGGTCTTTAAGGTCCCTTCTAACCCAAACCATTCTATGACTGAAAATGTAGCCTTCCTGACACCCAGACACAGTTGCTGTCTCTGATAAACAGGTAGTGCGAGGACTACTCTATTTTCAGTGGCTTCATAGACATCATATGGTGACCTGAAAAGACAAGAGCATAACTCTCTCCTCATTTTCCTTCCTGTTGTGAATCTACAATGGTAAAGGCAGGCTGGTAGAAGAAACTACCCCAGCTGGCTCTTTGCAGGCGGATTTAATAGCAGTGGCTGCAACTTTTGGGTGCCTATAAGATTTAGTGAGCGTTGTGCCTCCCAATGATTCTCCTAGACCTTGCATTGCTCCTTGATGGCATTCCCTCACACAGAATCATGGTTTACCACTCCTTAACAAATCTGCAGTACCCTCTGCTTAGCCTACATTCAGATCATTCTAGTCATTTAAGAAAACATCTAAAAGGAAATAAACACCAATTAAGGCACAGCCACTCTAATACAATAAAGATCAGCTCTGAACATCATTTCCTTGCTTTCTATCAGATAAATCACCCATTTTTGAACATTTCATTTTGTACTTAGATTATGTCTTCTCAGATAAGCTTTAAACATTACCATCTGTTCTGCAGCAATCACATGATCCTATCACTTTGATTCTGTGGACCACAAATCCCTTTGACAACAGAGAAACAGCAAAATAACACAAAAAGCAAAAGTTCCAAAAGCTGTCCAAAACTGTAGATGGTTCTGGGGCTGCTTTAGAGTGGAGGTAAACGGCACAGGGAGACCCTGTTGCTCCGTCTGGGCAGCGTTCTGGAGTGGAATTGTTTGCCGTGGGGGTTGAGTCAGTGTCTCAGCTGTGTTCAGCAGCCCTGGGGGCCAAGGGCTTAGCTCTGCCCCTGCACGCCTGCAAGTCCTGAGTCAGAGGGAATACACCTCTCTCTGGCAGATGTGAGAGCACCAGGGTTACACCTCTCGGCAATCTTAGGGGGCACTGCTATCCACATCTATACTCTGTGGGCAACTGGCCCGCAGCCACTACACCTGGGCACTGCAGCAAGAGGTCTCCCTTGCTGGTTTCTAGGAGAAAGGCAAAACCAGCGTTTTCAGTCATCATTGTGGCCACATCTGTTAAGAAAACTCCAGTGAAAGGCTGGTGCATATTACACAGATATTTGGAGCATTTAGAATAATTTCCCCATTGGAATGGACCTGTTTAGCAAAAGATGATCCTGTTCAGAGTGGCTCGGGTTGTTCAGCCTGAGAAAAGGAGGCTGAGGGGAAATCTTCTTGCCCTCCACAACTCCCTGAAAGAAGGGGAGGGGCAGGGGGTGTCCATCTCTTCTCCCAAGGAACAGACGATAGTACAAGAGGAAACAGCCTCATGTTGTGCCAGGGGAAGTTTAGGATAGATATTAGGGGAAATTCCTTCACTGAAAGGGTTGTCCAGCATTGGAACAGAGAAGTGGTGGAGTCACCATCCCTGGAGGTATTTACAATTTGGGCAGACATGGTGCTGAGGGACATGGGTTAGTGGTGGTTTTGTCAGTGTTGGGTTGATGGTTGGACTTGATGATCTTAAAGGTTCCTTCCAACCTTGGCAATTCTATGATTCTAAAATGCAGAAGACAGTGTACAATATTTCTCTTTGAGATCTGAAAGCAGCACAAACTGTACCACCAAAGTAACTTGCAGTTCCTAGCTTTGTGTAGCCAACAATGTATATAACCTGCAAGAATCACCATAAAAGGGTACATTGCAAGTCCTCTCACTATGTCCACCACACTCCCCCTCCTCAACAAGGTGTTACAAACATTGTATCATTCAGAAGGTAATTTCTCCTTATTTTCACCCACTGGATAATTCTCAGAGGTAATGTTTCAGCTGTGTTTGTGGCTGAGCACACCAACAGGTTAAACTGCTGTATATCAATATATACAACTAACTGAAATTTTGGCTATTAATTTATCATGAAGGAAAAATATAGCAATAAACCAATGTACTATAAATTCTAACTGAATTTGTATTATGACTCTACTGATGTCATATAATTTGCAGATGAATGCAACACTTCATTTTCTCCTTATTTTAACAGCACTGAAAATTCAATGCAAACTACTGGCATATAAATTTCTGTATGAGAACTCTGAGGATGAGGATAACAAAATGCTCAGATTTCAATGGTGCAAAGTCAAAAATGTCTCGGACCACGTACCATTCATTTGCATTTGAATATCTACTTAAACTCAGAGTTTTCTCCAAGTTTGTAAACTGTTCCAATAGTTAATCTGTGAGTAGTTGGAGAATATAAATATCTCTGTAGCGTGCTCTTTTTTTTTCCTAGCAAGCTAAAAGAGAAAGGGTGATTCTTTTTAAGTGTATTGATGATAGAAGAGCTCTGAATAGCATTTTATCTGTAATACTGTACTTGAAAAGAATGAAGTGCAAGTTAAACAAACAGTAACAATGAATGCATTTTTTTCAGGGGTGGTCTTCTTGGAAAATGTTAACCACAATAAAGTAGGTAGTTACTGAAATATGTAATTAATTTTAAGTCAATAGAAGTTGAAACTGTCATTCACCTGAGCAGGTGGTGGAAGAACCTTCTCGCGTATTTGCTGATTGGGTCCCTGAACTCCAGCACAGTTGAATCCAAGAGGGGTCTTGTTGGAGCATAAAATGTTCCAAGGCTTGCCTCGAGCTGCGCTGCAGAGTTCAAACACAGAGGCAATGAAACAAATAGAACTCCTTTAATTACAACTGGTTGCTTGTGTCTGCAGTCAGTCAAATTCCTCTCACACTGATGAAATGCTGGTGGTGTTGTAGGACAGATGAAATTAAACTATGACAGGTTGTACAAACACAAATGTGCATAGAGACTTTCACTTTGAGGCAGAGTTGACAATGACTTCAAGCAACAAAAGTTGTCAAAAGGATGAAGAAATCTATAATGCATCAAGTTCTCACCAGCAGCGTACAATTACAAGTGACTCATAAGAGCAATACAGTTTGAACAAGTTTGTCCAGTAGAGATCAACTCTCAATCAGCTCATACTGTCCTCATCCTCTTGGGTAAACAACAAGGAAGTTCAGTTTTTCAGGGAGGATTGTGTTAGGTCAATGGGTGACAGAGCCCTTCTTGTGATGGCCTTGAGGGCAAAGGAACCTCCTTCAGCCCCCAGTCCTTTAAAAATTTTAAACAAAAGGGTCTAGAAAACCTGAGGGTTTGACTTTCTTGCAGCATATAGTGGCGGGAAATAGGATAGCCTCCCCTGTAAGTAATAAAATAAGGCCCTTTTGCTACAGAAGCTGTTTCCATTTTAAGTGCTTTCTGACTGCTATACTCCACAGCTGGAGCTCTTAGCCATTTTTCTCCATGTTTTTAGTACAAAATTATAAAAAAGACAATAAAATATACAGTATACCTTTGTGTCTCAGATGCTTAGCTGAAAGGAAAATTAATAATCAATAATACTTTTATTACATGACTTCTGCTTGCGAGTTAACATGTAGTACGAGTCCTTACAGGCAAAACAGGGAGAATTTGCTATATATTTGCAAATATATATATATTGCTATATATTTCAATATATATATATGTTGAAAGGAGATAGGTTCTCCTTTCAGAGTGAATGTGCAAACTGCTATTGTTCATCAGAATTTTGTGTGGGCTTTAAAAGCAAAATATAACCTGTTGTCTCATGAGGCAGACAATATCTCATTAATTTGTTGTTATTAATGTTCGTTAAAACTAGCCATTTCTGTATTTAGTGATAACGGTTCTTTATTTTGAAGCATAGTTATGTTTTATTGGGCCTGATAGCACTGAAGGTGCTGAGTGTGCTAATAGTACTGTGTCAGTGACACAGGCAAACTGTTAGTAAATTAGGTTTTGCGTTATCTTAAATCTAGACAGTAAGATAAGTTGAACTTTAAAGGTATTTTCTTTCAAAGTAGCAGTCAATTTAGATTAAAATTGAATACAGCGGTACCTTTGCAAAAACAAGCCTTGCTTCCTTGCCATTGCTGTTTTCTTGACAATGTGTTTTGTACTTCTGAAATATTTCAACCTACATGGCATATGAGTAACTATCAGCACAGTTATAGATTCATTAGATAGCCCAGCTTGACATTGAAGGCAGAATAAAGATCTCTAAGATAACTGCCCCATTGCTATAAATAAAAGGCTCCACTGGGTTTTGCTAATAAAAAAGGAACCAAATTACCATGTCAAATTTGTCAGATTCACATAGAATAACTCCTGGCCAGAATAAAATTCCGTCTGCTGCAAATAGTGTTAAGGAGTTGCATGAGGGGAAACACACAGGCATCTATTTATCATGTGCATATTTTCACAAGAGTTTCAAACCCAGCCCTTTTCATGGGTCCTTTTAGGAGCATGTTTGATTTAGAACTGATGTGCTATGTTTGCAAGGCAGAGATTTTTAATCGGATCCCCCAAAATGGGATAGCTGAGTGCTTGGCAGCAATGTAGGGCACCTTGGAGTTTTTCTATCATCAAACACACCAGAATCCTAAGGATTCTTTCTTGCCACAAAGGACGCCTGGTCCCCAGCTGTCTGCCGGCTAGACTGGGGGATAACACATTTGCTAAATCAAGGCACTTCAAATCCTAAGTCTACTGAGTTTCAAGATAGGCAGCAAATCAAGAGGAAGGCATCACGCCAGGCTTCAGCAGATGAGAAGACTGAACCCAAAAGTTCTCATTTCTCACAGGGACCCCAGCTTCTTCTGCAGGGGCCCAGAGGATTATAGTGAGGACAAATGCTATAATCCTAAAGGAGGCAGTAGAGGATAGTGTATTCAAAGCCTTCGCGTCTTATAATGAAAGAATGACCCTTCAAAAGCACCTTAAAAAAAACCACACTAAAATGTCTTGCCCCTGTTGCAAGAAAACATCCCTCTTTAAGTCAGTGCTGTTTCAGCATGAACATATAACAAACAATTCAATCTTATATTACCTAATTTTAGTCTGTAAGATAAGCACATTTATGTAATGTAATAAAGTTCTAGCACGTATATGATAGTGCTATATATATTAAATCATGCCTACACCATATACATATTAAAATACACATTATTTTAGTATCACTACTGACACAAATGAACTAAAGTGTGATCAACACATTGATCCAGATTTTATTGAAATTACTTGTCTAGATATGACATTTGATTATGAAGGACTGTAATCTGGCTGACTGGATTCTCACTATTGTCTTCTTTATACAGTCACTAAATATAATGTCCTAATACACATACGAATTACAAAGACGCCACCAAAATACATCGAAAATATCACCAGACTCTTACCTTCTCTGTCTGGTGTAAGCTTTTGTTTGAGAAGGTGATTGACAGTGGCACTCAAGCATACATAGCACTGACGACCCATCGTGTTCCAGTTCATGGTGTTCAGGACATTAATTGCCTCATGTATCTCATCATAACGAATGTACTGGTGGATGAGTTCCACAAGGCCGAGCTGTCCTCTTGTGATGACACCTTTTACAGGAAATATTAAAACCAAAGACAAGTATGTAAAGCATTGACTGCCTACTTTACAGCACAGTTAAAAATAATTGCCATTTGTTAAAATTAGAGAGTTGAAGTTAATGTGTTTCAATATTAATTTTTTACGTGAGAAAGCTCTTTATTATCTTGGTGGGCAGTGGAGAAAAAACATCAGTGAACTTCACACATGGAGTGAATGTGACCAATACCCACTGGTGACATCACATAATGAAGTTTGTTCTAAACGCAGTGGAAAAGGCTTATTCCCAGTTTATCAGTATTGTATTGGAGGTACTAAATCCATGCGTGTAGCACCTCCTTCCTGTAGAGAAATATTGCTGGACAACTCTAAAAACCAGCATTTGCCTCACACAAATATGCAAGTTCACAGCAGCTCAGACTTAAAGCAGCAGTTACTTGGTGACTCTCCATATTGCAACTGCTCAAGAACTTAGTACTGGCTTAGCCAAATTCTTTAAGTGCAGTATTCTTTATCACTACTGTTCCAGATATTAGAAAGAGACAGGAAGAGAATTACTGTTCCTCTGTCTTTACACAATGATTTTTTTTAATTTTCTCAATTTATATTCTGATATTGTTTGTCAAAACTGATTTTAAGGAAAAAAATCTGGTTAGAAAGGGAACAAGCTGAATTTCAATATTGATATTATAGCCATAGAACATCTGGGGCAAAAAGTCTGATAAAGACTGAGAAAAGCAGACCTGATATATATAAAACATACATCACAAAACTCTCATAAATGTAGTTGTGAATATTTCTTGTGACTTTAAATAAGACTTGAGAACAAAAATAGTAGAGAAAACCATCTGACTAGAGCTTGAGAACAAGTAACCTGCTTAGAACTTGCAATAGATCTGTCGCTTTGGAGCAAAAAAGCTTATGTAGTTATTTTTTGTAACTGAGAAATACCTTAGATTTTTAGTGTCATTAAAGAAAAGGTAAAGTTGTCTATTGTATTTCACTTTAAATTTACATGTATTAAAGCCTGTGGACTTTACACTGTGCAATACCCATGTTTAACCTGTGTATGTGTGATAATATCTAATTGTTATGGTAGACTTCATTCTTCCTAAATGTTTAGTGTTTTTAAAGTATTACGTAAGTTGGGCAATCTTCACATTAATCACTGAGTGAAGCTGAAAAGACTTAATTGCATGCTAATTAAATACAATATTATACGTAAAATGTCTTTCAAGGCCAGCAATGAACCACTGGCACCAGTACCAAGTTTGACACTATCCAAGATCTGGGTTGACATCAATGATGAGAAGCCGCAATGCTTTTGAAAAGGAGTTTGGCATTAGACACCAAAAATATTTGCCATTAAAATTTCAGGGTAAATTTAATATGAATCTTTTCCTGAAATAAATCTGGCTAGACAGCACAATAGAGAATTCACAGAACTTGTCCAAAATCATAATATGTCAGCTGGAAGTTAAAAACATATTTGTCTGTTCTAATTGGCATAGTTTCTTAACAGTCTTTTATAGGAAACAATTCCAAGCCACAAGTTAATTATGCATTTTATTTCAGTCCTAAATGCCTGATGTTTTGCTGTCTAAGTTTTGCTGTGATGGACCCCTAAGTTTTCCATATTAATTTGTATTTGCATGATTTCTTAAATAGCAGAGACATAAAAACCGCAGAGGTTCAACACAGCATTACCGTGGTAGCGTGGCACAGTGAGAAGAGGGGTAAAGCTGAAACCCAGGATGCAATAGAGAACAGCATATTTTTGTTCAGTGGACTACAGAGAGGGAAGGAAGGAGGAAGGGAGGGACAGGGAGAGCATTGACTTCTTCCTAGAAGAGATTTTACAGTAATTATACCAAATGAATTTTAAAATGCGATAACTTTCAGCTGTAGAGGTCAACATCTTCCCATTTGGATGCTTGACTTCTCCTGGGTGGTGCGCTTCCAGGCAACCTGCTTGGGAAAAAGAGGTGACAGCCAACTTGCTGCCTAATTGATTTAGGAACAGTGCCCAGGGAGACAGTCCAATTAAGTTTACAAGCTGGCAATTAGCAGGAAAGGCCTCTAAATCCCCACACAGAGAGCCTGCTTGCCTTCGTTAGAACATAAATGTGCTAAAGATAGCACAGGAAAAGCTGTGCTTTCTGGAAAGCTGCTGTGAGAAAACCCCACAAGGGAGGAGGGAAGAAAAGCAAGGTGGATGCGGGTAGAGTGCCTTCTGCTTGACAGGTAAGAGGTAATTTAGAGGTTGTTTTTTTTAATGGCCAACATGCACAAAAACATCAAATAGCTGTTATAATTAGTGTTCTGCAGTACACTGCAACTATTAAACCTGCCATTGAACATAACGCAGCTGAATTATCTCAAAATAAATGATAACTCAAAAACAGGTTTTTTAATAATTTTTTTTTTGGATAACAGTAATAATATGGATCAGCTCTTTTAAAACTACACAGCTATAGGTCAATCCTACAATGCTGTTGTGAACATCCTATTATATTAAGGTAACTTTTTGCAGTGCCATACTTATTTTTTTTAAATTCAGTTTTCCAAAAGTTTATGTCTCAGTACTTTTAGACAGGATCTCCCCTCACAAAAGCACACGCGTCTCCCAGTAAGAAAAGAAATAAGGTCTATTTTCAAACCTTACTGTCACCTAGGAGGGGTTGGTTTTTTTGTTTTGTTTTGTTTTGTTTTTTAAAAAGGCTTCTTCCTAATCTCAGTAGCTTTATGCAAATGAATCATAAAAACCTCCTGTGAAGATTAACAAAGGCAATCCTGCTTCTTTGGACAGATGATGGGCAAAATGCTGAAATTTCCCAGGATGAGTGTATTCGACATGCTCTGCTGAAACACTGGCTCAGTAGTCAGAAGATTTAAGCATGATTGAGTTTTTAGCTCTCAGAGTGGGTTTGCCCCACCGTAACTTGCCTGCCTGGAATGGAATGAACACAGTTCTCACTGGTGAGAGACCGCAGGGGTTTTATTCTTGGTTCAGTCACTCATTGGGTAACTCTTTTTAGCCTTTTAGCTTTCCTTTACTGCTTCTTGCTATTCTGCCTATGAAATGAAGACAGTTAATGGTTTTACTCTTGTAAAGTATTCTCACACCTAAACTGAGAAGTGGTATATAAATTCTAAAATTGGTATTATTGCTACTTTTATTAACAGCTCCTGGGATATTAATTGAGAGATCAAATTTCTCTGAAGGTTACAAAAACCTTCCTTGTTGTGTGAATAGTGTTCAAATGGTGTAATTTCACATACAGAAATCAAGAGGAAGAGAGCACTGGGACAAATACACATTGAAATGAAAAGGACAGTTGCAGTCATACACATAAAAAATAACTCAGGAAAGAAAATGGTGTTACTATTGTCTTGCTAAATATAGCCTATTTTAGCTTGTTAGGGATATTATTACAGAATCAATACAATTCCTAAACCTATATACTACAGAACAACAGATTTTTCAATATGAGAAATTGTTATGCTTTATGAGCGTAGCAGGGAACATAATGGTACCCTGATCCAACAATAGATCAGGGTCCTATTATGTCAGACCCCATATTTAAAAGATACTAAATTATTGTGAAACATCAGTAACCCCTTGGTTCACATCTTCCAACACCATTGGAACAACTTGCTTTAAAGACTTTGGTCCCATATATCTAAATCAAGGGTGTTGCTTTCAGGCTACAAGCAACTTGTGAGGTAAAGATTCATACAATTCATAGAATGGCTTGGGTTGGAAGGGACCTCGAAGATCATCTTCTTCCAACCCCCTGCCATGTGCAGGGACACCCCCCACCAGACTAGGTCACTCAAAGCCCCATCCAACCTGGCCTTGAACACCTCCAGGGATGGGGCAGCCACAGCTTCTCTGGGCAATGTGGGCCAGGGTCTCACCAGCCTCACAACAAAGAAGTTGTTCCTGAGATCACATCTAAATCTCCCCTTTTTCAGTTTAAAACAATTCCCCTTCGTCCTATGTCTCCCCCCCCGCCCCTTTCCTGGGGCCCCTTTAGGGACTGGAAGGGGCTCTAAGGTCTCTGCGGAGTCTTGTCTTTTCCAGACTGAACATCCCCATCTCTCTTAGTCTGTCTTTCCAAGAAGTTTCCAAGATGTTTCCTTGAGAGCTCAGGGTTTGATAGATGTGCTCAGTAACTTACCAAGTTTAAAGTGAAGTACTCCTAAGGGTCCTTTGTCAAATCTGACTAACAAAAGATCATGAATATCTGTGCCGTCACGGCTGGCAGATACAAATTGCGGAGCAGCCCACTGCATCTGCACGAGGCTGCTGGACACATCAAAGTGTTTATCAAACTGCAGAGTTGCCTCAGGTGAATAGTCTTGGGCCAAGAGCTGAATTTTAATTGGGGACAGCGCTGTATCAAAAATCTGCAGCTCCCCTTGAGAGCTGCCAACCATGAAGATGGCTCCAGACGGGTGGTAGGACATTGAAGCAGGAAGTAGCTCCGCTTGGGCCAGCAGAGTTACCTGGCTGTAGGCTTCATACAGAACTATCGATGAGTCTTCACAGCCCAGCACCAGTTTGTCTTCTGTAGCATCTCTGCAGCAGCTGATGGCCTTGGAGCGCAGTGGTATTCGGGTGACAGCTGCACACTGAATTCTGTTCCTACTACACTTGTAGAGGCAGCTGTCAGCCATGGGCTCCTTGTCTGCAGAGACAGAGTGCTCCACCGTGTAAATCTGATATGGCTGGTTAGTGCTGAACTGACCATCCAGTAGATCCCACTCAGTATGGATGCAACTCAGGACCTGAAAAAAAAACAAACCCAAAACATTTTGATTTGTATCAATTTGTATCGTCATTTGTACCGATTTATTTTTACTTTGATGATTTGAAAAGCAGACTGCTGCAAATGTGCTTTCTCATGGGGCAGTGAGCTAAAACAAACATGCGTTTTAGAAATTGAGTTATACAATCTACTTGTTTAACTTCAAAAAATATAATTCCTTTGATTAAAAATCCCCACAGTACAGTTTGAGCCATATTTGTTTGTCCAGAGTATATAATAGGTTAGCAGAATAGAAGATAAAAAAAAGGATGGTCTTAACAGTGTCAGGAAAAGGAGAAATGAGTAGCTGACTGACATAAAAGAATAACTAATTATTCACAAGTGAGGCGGGGGAGAAATGCCCAGATTTCTGGAGAAATGTATAATAGGTTACTCTGAGAATCACACGTGGAGCACTTTTGATCATTTGCTCTGGACCATGGTAACAGAAAATATTAAACTGTAGTGGCAGAAACAATGGCATGATTGAACAATGTACAGTATATGTTGCAAAATAAGGAGATGGTGGATGTTCTCTGGTGCCATATAGCTCTAGATGAAGAATAAATGAATTTGTGACAGCAGAAAAGGGGAACCATTTTAGAGGTAAATGAAGGTTGAATGAACTGGAAGAAGAATACAGAAGGAGAATACATTACAAAGACAGCAGCTTGCAAAGAGCAGGAATTCGTAGTGTGGGAACAAGGGAAGTGATGGAGGCAACAGTGGAGTCCAAAGAAGATTCATGTCCTATAGTACGTGGGTTTGAGCGGGAGGAGTTATACAGAACTTGAGCAGGGAAAGTGTGGGAGAAGTACTACCTGTAAATAACTTGCAAATTGGCTTATGAAAAGCTATTTCTCTGAAAAAAAAGAGAAACCCAATGTCTCCAGTAGAAGTCAGTCAGAAACCTGCTGGTGTTTGTTCATGCAGAAATAAAGAATGAAAGGAAAATGTCAAATTGAGCCAAACCCCACCCTCAGGTATACCCACAGCATTCTTCACACTGCAAACTAAAGCTGCTGACCTGCCACTAATTTTGGAAGCCCCTTCTTTTGAGTCCAGGTGGCGTGCAAGTACCATTTACATAGAAAGGGGTAACAAAAGTGATTAAAAGGCCGATAGAGGGCAAGGGAGGGAGTTTGTAAATATCATGTTGAAAACAGAAATGCACACATAATGTTAAAGCAGTTTAAAATTTATTTCCCCAGATCACAAGACCAACTGAACATATAATTTAGCCTTTCATCCTGCAAAGGAGGAGAATAAGAAATTAAGATTTTTTTTGGCATACAGAAGTGACCGGCGAATTTCTAAACAAGGTATTTGGGATGTTGATCCAACTGTTTACGATGTTTTGTTCTGACAGTTTAATTTTTTGTCAGCAAAAAGGTTTTTCATTGGAAAGAAAGAAAAATGGATTATTGCAATTCTTTGGAGCTGCTGGTTAATACAAAATTCTTAGCTAGTTTAAGATGAGTAGTTAGGGGCACAGAAAGAACCATTTAATGCAAAACCATTTAATACAGATGCTAATGCATCCAGCTTGTGAAAACCAGGTAACCGATTGCAATGAAGAGTAGTGATCAGTGAAAATATATACTGTAGAGGAAATAAAAGATTAAATTACTCATATAGTCTGAAAAACTTACTCCTACTCCCTCACCAATGACTTTGCCTCCGCAACTAGTCATGCCCACAAAATGTGCAGTGGCTACTGGGGAGATGTTAGAACTGCTGAAATGTGTGGCTTATTAAAGTGTTAAATTGCAAGCAAGGAAACCCTTAAAAGGGGTTATTGTGGGCAAAGGATTACTGTGACCACAGAGCTGTGTAACCCCAAATAAAGGCAAGGTGAAGTGTTACTATTTGTTCTGCACTTTTCCCTAAGAGTACATATAGAGACCCAGGTAGCTGCCTTTCAAATATGTGAAAGAGAAATCTTGCCCAAGCAAGTCTTCAAAGCTCCCATAACTTCAGTGAAATGAGCCTTGAGGCCCTCTGGGACTCAGATTTCTGTCTTCCTGTGGCAGGTTTCAATGCACTGCATTATTCATCTACATATTTTGATCCAAACCCAGCGTTCCTCTTTGGACACCTCCTTGTAAGCTACAAGGAAGTCACACAGATCCACACAATAATCAAGCCTGTGAGAGATGAAAGACTGGAGAGAAAAGGCCTGGAAATTGAAGACAATAGAGAAGGAAACAAGTGTAAAAATTATTTTAGAACTCAGAGCAGTGACTGCTGGAATGGAAATAGTCACAGAAAAGTAAATGTTGCCATCTGATCATTTGAGAGTCAGCAACAAAACTGAATCCAATTAATAATTTTTTTCTGCCTTGTTAGAGTAGAAGTGGGACAAAATATTGCTCACTATTTTGAATTTAAAAGAAAATACAGTCTTATATTTTTGGAAGGTTAATTTAATGAGCCTTGAGTTGAGAAGTTTCCTAGTTTCATGTAATTTTGAGTGCAGATCCTTGAAGAGAAGTGTGGGGTAGGGCTGTTTGCTGCATAGAACACAATTCTAAAATAGGGAAAAATTCCTGCAAGGAGAGAAAGACTTTGCTGCCTTTCAAAAAAGAAGTTTTGACACAATGTTTAAACACATTAGCTCAAAAGAAACTTTTTTAAACACTGCTGTTCACATTCTGGCTGAAAACAAGAGAAATATTTCTCCTTAGATTGGAACAGATAAGCTGCTTCTTATGCATCAGTGGCCTCATGTGCCTCTTGGAGGAAGAGTATGAAGCCAAGAGACCTCTTTGTTCTTATTTCCAGTTCTGCAGAATGTAACTGGCATTTGGCATTCTGAAGGGGGAAAAAACCACATATTCTCTTTCACCCAAGAAGATTTGAGTTTCTGTGTCAGAAGTGACTGTTATTATTAATTCTTCATGCCACTACCCAGAAAAGTAAAGCAGAGATATATACAAAAACACGTTAATAAGGTTAAGATAAAGCTTTTGAAAAATAAGAAGTCTAACAATCAAAACCTCAAAACATCCTAAACATCCTTTTTTTTTTTTCCCCCCAAGAAGATGGTACCCTGTTAACCACAAATTGTTTTTCTATCTGGTAAATAGCCACATGCTAGTAAATGTAATGCATGTAATGCTTTAGCAGACCATTTAAAGGGATCTGCTGGGATTCCTTCCTGGTGAGCAGTAATTCTCTGCAACCCCAACATGGAAACATTAAAATAACAATATATCTTGAAGTTAACCCATTTCCTTGGGGAATGGGAAGGCAAAAGCTGGAGGAGTTCCCCAGAAGTTGATAGGAAAGCTGCAGGGTTTGCAGAGGAAGGGACAGGGCAGCAGATCTCAAAAAGATGAGTGCCACAATATCCCATGGCAGGGTGTTAATCCCATTCAGCATTAAGTGCTTTCCATAACTCTCGGGATCAAGCTCTTAGCCTTGGATTTGAAGGGAGGATTTTTATCAGGCAGTGTAGTGACAGGACAAGGGGTAATGGTTTTAAACTGACAGAGGGGAGATGTAGATGAGATCTCAGCAAGAAATTCTTTGGTGTGAGAGTAGTGAGACCCTGGCCCAGGTTGCCCAGAGAAGCTGTGGCTGCCCCATCCCTGGAAGTGTTCAAGGCCAGGTTGGATGGGGCTTTGAGCAACCTGGTCTGGTGGGAGGTGTCCCTGGCTGGGACAGGGCATGGAACTGGATGGTCTTTAAGGCCCCTTCCAGCTCTAACTATTCCATGATTCTATTTCTGGAAGTATTTTGCATGAAGTAAAAACCAATTACTTTCTGTAAAATAAATACAATTTTTTCAATGTAAAAATCTTCTTTTTTAGTTTTGTGACACATATGCTAAAAAAATATAGGATATATATGTCTTTAAATATATGTCCATATATGTCTTTAAATACTGTCCACATAATTTATGCATATTTCCCTTATTAATGGTGTCAGTCGTGTGGCATTACTGCACATTTCCATTGTTTTCCCCTCGCAGGACCAGCCAGTGCCCTGCATCTGCTCACCAGCAGAGGAGGGACACTACACCCACTAAGCTCTCAAATCCTGGAGTCAGAAATTATAACAATCCAAGTATAGGAATCTGTTAATCTTTGTAAATGGGGGCCTGTATTTTGCCAGCTAAAATACTTTCTCTCATTTGATGTTTGAAAGAAATAATAGCACTAGCTTGTGTGGGCAGTATCACTCTTCTCAGTGAAAATCATTGAACACTTAAAATTGAAGTATTTTGCATAGAGTGCTGGGAAAGGATAAAGTCCACGTATCAAAACAAGTAAGAGTTTTAACCAGTGGCTCTTAAGCAGAAAATTGGCTTACCAAGCAGATAAAAAAAAGAAAACAAAAGAAGCAGAGAAATAAGCTTGCTGTGACAGAATTGTGTGTCTTTCAGATGGGAAAAATGTTTGATTTATTTTATGGGTGTTAAAAAAAGGCTTATTTAATTTCACACAGTGCGGCTCCAAATAACAACAAACACTTTAATTAGAAATGTAGAGTGGGAAGTGTAGTGCACACTGGAGTAAAATAGTTTTAAATAGAGCACTGTGAAGATGGAAGAAAAAGCCCCACCCCTATTTTTTAAACATTTCTAAAATAAAAATGCAGGGCTCCTACTCCAGGTGACTTATTTGGCTGCACTGCATTTATAGTCCCACATGCAATCTTACTGTTTAGATCTTCAGCCAACACTTCTTATTTTCTTTCAAAATTTATCATCATAATCTCTATCCCATATTATTCATTGAAATTTTAACCCACTGTTACATCAAGGATTTTGCATTCTTTGTGCTGTTTGTGTGAGGTATTTCAGCTATTCAGGCACACACCGTAGACGTTTTTCTGAGTGCCACAGGATTGTAGGATAGCTCACTCATAAAAGATCTGCTGTGTTTATTTCACAAGTTTGAGGCACAATGTGGAAGCAATAACTATTAAATATCATCTCTTGGGAGAAAGAAAAGCAGTGTTCTTTCTCAAGCAAATTATTTTTTCCACAAGATTGAAACATAAATTCAGTCATTTGTACTAGCACTAAACGGGGTGAAAATAAACATGGCAAAGACAAATGCAAAGTACTACAGTAACTAAGCCCTGGCATCATCACCTCCTGTTGATTTATGTTTGCAGAATAAAGTTCATGTTGATTTTAACATGACTTTTCTCAAAGTGTTTAGTCCAAGGATGATTTCACATCAGATCCTATTTATTCATAGCAAATTGTTTGAAACAACTTTGGGAAGATTCCTCCTCTGGTTTTGAAATCAAAATACCAGCACTATCTCCACGGGGAGACAATTTAAATAACATCCTTGATCAGTGGTACTTTAAGAAAGAGGAAACAAACTGACCCCAAACAATTAATTAATTAAATAAATTGGAGAATGTATGAATTTACCAGAGGAAACCAACGCCTACCAAAAGCAGACAAAGGTTCAGCAGACAAATAATCCTGCAGCAACATGAGTTGTACATATATTGCACACTGAAGCAAAGTCATAAGTTAAACAGAAGAGTGCTTTTCTTTCTTCAGGGGAGGATTCCTCACCAAATCCTACAGCATTTAACATAGTAAACACTGATCTCAGAAAAAAAAAAAAAAAAGAAAAAAAAAAGGAATAAAACAAGTCAAGATTTGCAAGGAAAAAGTAGTTTCTGTTTTTAGAGGAAAAATGTCTACCTTAAGCCTTAATAGCAGCAAATGTTAAAACATAAAGCCACAGAGCACAGTTCCAATCACATTTCTAGTGTATTTAAAATGTAAATTATATTTCCTCCTTGAAGTTGAAAAGCTGTTTAAGTACACAATTCCCCAAATACTGTATGTGCACTGGGAATCCCCCCACTGTGGGATGCATGTTAAAGGAAAGCAGCATGACAATGGTTTGATAAGTTGCCTTATCCCAGAGCTATTGCTGTCCTAATAAGCACTCTCCTGGTGGCCAGCAAATCTCATTTGGAATATTCTTCTTGGGAGGATGTAGTATCCGCTACATGACCCATTTCCCTTTGCTCTTCCACAACGATAGGAGTGTCAGTCACTGGCAGACCTTTCTTGTAGGTCAGCAGCAAGGTTCTCCAGAACGACCATGGGCAGCACCCATTCATTTCACAGAATCATGAAATGACAGAATGGTTTGGGTTGGAAAGGACCTTGAAGATCATCTTCTTCCACATTCCTGCTATGTGCAGGGACACCTTCCACCAGACCAGGTTGCTCAAAGTCCTATCCAGCCTGGCCTTGAACACCTCCAGGGATGGGGCAGCCACAGCTTCTCTGGGCAACCTGGGCCAGGGTCTCACTACTCTCACACCAAAGAATTTCTTGCTGAGATCTCATCTACATCTCCCCTCTTTCAGTTTAAAACGGTTCCCCCTCATCCTATCACTACATTCCAGGCTTGGTTTACTTTTTATTTTTTTTTACTTTTTCATCAAGCCAATATGCCAAACAGCTCTTTACAGACTGGACTTTCAGCAATTCATACTTTTCTCTTAATACTACATAACAATGCTGTTTTATCCAAGCAATACCACTCTTTCCAAGAAAACATTGGTAGTACTATTTTACTGAATCAGTTCATGCTTCTCATTCTTTTTCTGTTGACAACAATTTACTGGGAGAAAATTCATACTATTGATCAAATATCTTAAATATGGATTGATTTTCATGCATAATAATGGCATGTTATGCTTTTATTCCAGGTCTACACCTGAAGAGCACTACAAATAGCAAAGGAGTAGAGGGAAATAAGCACTGCATTTTTGTGGTAGCGGACCTAGAGAGTAACCATTTAGAAGTTGTCTATCACAAAATCACAGAATATCAGGGATTGGGAAGGGCCTTGAAAGATCATCTAGTCCAATCTCCCTGCTGGAGCAGGAACACCTAGATCAGATCTACAAATGCTAACTACATTTTAATCATTTTAAGCTATCAAATGACCCTCAGAATTTAAGTTAAAGTTCCCCTCCAAAATACTGTAGGAGGAAAACATATCTCATTAAATTGCAGATTTGGGGTTCTAGTACTAGAGCTGCTGGATTTTGACATTCCCCAATCCATGCATGGGAATTTAATAAGAAGTGCTAGAGAAATCAAGGAAAAAAAACAAAACCCAAGGACCAGTACCATAGGTTATCCATCATGGACAAACAGGGAAAGGGTATAGGTGGAGTGTCCTGAGCCTTACACAGCAGCCCACTGAGCATCCAGGAAATTAGTACCTGGAACGGCTACGTCACAATCAGCAAGACAACTTGCTATCTACATTTCATTAATTTTTCCATAGTCCTGGCAAGGTGCTTGGTATTTTATTGATATATACAGGAAAAGAAATTTCATCCAGAGATGTGAGAATTCAAACAGAAGAGTACAGTCAAAGAATCAAAAAAGAGAAAGCAACTAAACAGTTAAATTTGGCAGTTTAGCTTTTAAAAATAATTTCTTATATTTATATTACAATATGGGCTAAATTAAAAGGATTATGAGTTTAGGCCTAAAGGCTCAGTGAATACTTATTATCATTATTGTGTTAAGCACCAGTGATGTGCTTGGGACTGCACTAGACAGCCTCAGCCCAGAGCAATTTAGAGTCTAAACCAGAAAAGGATAAAACAAGGTGTATTGAAAGATGCAGAGCAATGCTGTAATTTGGAAATGTCCCTATAATATATAAAATTTAATGTAGAAAGCTTATAAACAGACAGGGTGGTTTCTGTGGATTTCTTAAAGGAAAGGAGTCTCTAAAAAGCCACTTCAGAAAATAGAGACTGTAAGCTGCTACGGTGGCATGAATGAGCTTTCTAGATGTGGCAAGTAAACAGAAGCCACGGGAATGTTGGTGTCAGAACCTGGACGTATGGAAATCAGGGTAAGAAACAAGCTCTGAAACATTACTGGGATGAAGTTTCATAATATCAAACCAGCACAGGGACTAGGGTGAAAAAAAATCCTAGAAAGAGCAGAGACAGGTTTTAGTTACTGGAGTAATTTTTGTAAGTGATTGGGCATCGCTGCAGGGGGATCGGAGAACTGCAGGTGTGAGTATCAGGCAGAGGAGAGAGATGAGTCAAAGATGACCGCTAGTGGAGAGAGGTCGACTGAAAAGAAGTAAAGGAGGCAGAACTGGAGGTAAGGTAAACTTAAATTCTGCAGTAAGTAATGGCTGAAATAAGAAAGAAAAGCTGTCTCAACTACCTTCTCTCTTTTGCTTTCAATTTAAAGAAAATCCCAAGGGAAAGAAAAGGTCACTGAAATTAACAGTAGTTATCAAAGTAATAATTCCAAGACTTTAAAACATTTACATTTTTCCTAATTAAAGAGAACAGGATGTAGTTTATAAGAGCAGCTTATAGTTAAAGTGTTACTTAGAGTTTTTCCCTACAGGGAAATAACCTGTAATAGCTACTCCAGAACAGCTATTTGACAGCTGATCCTCGAGTTTGTGCTCTTCTCCCACAGTCAGTACCTTTTTAGTCCATATTGGTAGTGGCTTAAGCTAAACTAAAAATAAAACTCTAAATACAGGAGCATCTATACAAGATGCTAGTGCAGAAGGGCTTTTACATTTTAAATTCAGGCTCCTGTTCTTTTCAGAGTATGGTCAGATAGCTTCATTTTTAAGTGTTTACTTAACATAAGAAACAGGATTCAGGTATTCTTAAGTAGATGAAATAAAAATGAAAGAGATGACAATGGAAAGGTGTGCCTAAAAAGGTAAGCTGAGCAAGTGTCAGGAAGAGGGTCAGCTTGCAGCCTTGTTTTGACTCATAGCTTACATTCTCACCTGCAGATAGGGAATTTTGACTTTTCTTTAAGAAAAAAAAAGTTCCCAGCTTTCATCAATACTCAGAGCAACAATTTAAGCAGCATCTGGGTGTAGCTAAAATTTTACAATGAACCACTTAAGACAGATGAAAAATGCTTCTCAGTCAACATTGCAGACAACGTAACACAATTGCATTACTCAAGCATGCAACAGCCACAGTTTCTAACTCAGATCAGAGTTTGCTAGTGGTGCTCTGACACTTTTCCTTTCAGTGTTAGCAGCTCCAAAGCTATTCCATCAGAACGACCTTACTTCCTTGCTACGCCTCTCGGATTGCTAGTTCTGATGTGAAAATAGTCAACACACTAAATGAGGTGGTTTTTTCATTGAATAATGGGACTCTGCTTTTAAGATTAGAAAGGCTGATCTTTCTTTTTTGTGTTTTTATCCTTGTATCTACCTGAATATTCAGTTTACTTGAGTAGTTATTTCTTTAGCAAATCCGAACAACCGCGTAACAAGACAGTTCAGCACTTTACCTCCAGTTTGCCATGTGCACAGCCTAACAGCACTAGGTTGGCTCTGTCCCTCTCAGAGGAAATAGGAGACCAAGGCCATGCTCCATCATCATTGGGTGCTGACCACCAGCAAACGACCATATCTTGCACACAGTTTATTGCCAGGTGACGTTTCATCCTCCTACCTTCTGGTCCAGGTATATCAACGTAAGAAATCTGATGGAAGAAAAAAAGCAACTAGGAAATGTTTGAGATGATAAAACAGCACTTAGGAGCAATCGGGAGTGCTTACTTTGGACGCGTGAAAGGGAATGTATATATACACACAGCACTGCCTATATATATCTTCATATAGGCTGTCTGTAAAGGCAAAAAATACCTCCTCAGACAGAAAAAGACATGCTCACACTTTTATCTATGGGGAGGGGATTGGGAAGGAAAGGAATGTGAGTTAAGAAGGAATTTACTGCAATGACTCCAATCAATACCAAAATGTACAGTCATGGTTGCTTGACAGCATCGACCTACACACAGGATTTAAGCTTAGCCATATTAAATGACAAGTTCTGCAAAGCTGACCAGGGAGCTAAGGCTAGTGTTTAAGACATAATCAAATATTAAACATATTCTACAGTGTTTGAGCAAACATATATCTTCCTTTTTCCTCCCTAAATTAAGGAATTCAGATACAAGCATCCGCTTTGCAAGAGAATATATACTTTTCTGCATAATGTGGATGAGCTACAGCATCATGCGTAAAGTTTATGCAGCTCTTGAGAATTGTGCCTCTTTCTCAGGAAGGATTTGCGGAATTTATTATTCAAACTGTTATTTTGGAGCATGGTTATTTGAAAACATGAGCAGTGCACCATCTGGGTGACACATGCCAAGGAAATATAGATTGCACCGCATTTCTGCTTAAGGAATTAATGGAAGGTTGATAGCTAGGGGAAAAAAAACTATCTTGCCATTGCTGGTCAGCAATAATCGAACCACTTTCTGGGGATTAAGCGCATGGCTAAGCCTACTGGACCAGACACTAGCAAAGGGCAGGGGGTCTTCTTATCAGAGAAATGCTTCTGGAGCCAGTCTCACTACATGACAGATTGCTTTCATATTCCTGTCTGCAAGGCAACAAAGGATGGCAGTAATGCGATAATGCCAGAGTGCAATGGGTGTTAAGAACCCGTTGCATTTATGTATTGTATTTAGTAAATAATCAGGCTCATCCAAAT
>VZTM01019078.1:6134-73360 GCA_013400555.1 Jacana jacana
GGCGATGGCGGTGGCCGGCCCCGGGCCGGTCCCGGTGCCCATGAACCTCTTCGCGACGTGGGAGATAGACCGTTCGGCGCCGAGCTGCGTGCCTAGGTGAGCCGAGCCGAGCCGAGCGGGGCCTCGCCGCTCCCCTGCGGGGACCTTGGTGAACCCCGGGCTGGTCGGAGCCGGGGATGACAGGGGCGGGGGGGAGGCGGTTCCCGGCTTCCCCGCTCCACGCCTCCGGGATCGGCGGCCCCTGCAGCATCCCTGCTCCGCAGGGCCCGGTTTGGGGCCGCGCCCCCTCGGTGGCAGCTGGGCCTTGCCCCATCCGGAGGCTGGATGCGCGGCTACCCTGCTCGCCGTTTCCTCACCGTGCTGCCCGGTGTGCTTCCAGTGGGAGCAGCGGCAGCACCGGGAACCGGCGGGGCTGGGTGTGCCAGCACAGGACCACGGCTGCGTTGACTCCATGTTGCGGCCTCTGGCTAATGTCTACCATGATGGCCAGGGAAGATCTCAGAGTGGGGTATATTGTCACAGCCATGTTACTTCTGAAAGCTGTCTCTTCATCCCTGAAGAGAATGATGGCCTGATAGCCAGTCCCCTGAAGCCAGGTAGTAGCCACCTAGCATCCGTGGGGTTACCTGTGGTACCTGCACTCCAGGCTGCCGGTAACAGCAGAAAGGATTCGCTGTGCTGGCAGCTGAACTCACAGTTGTATCTCTGGCAGAGCTACAAGACAAGCTGAATGGTTACAGACTGTATGGTTCCGGGTATGCCCAGGCTAGATGTGCTTACAAGAGAAATGCAAAGATATGTCTTGGAGCCAGGAGGTACTGGATGTATTTATGAGCTATGTGTCTTTTGGCTCACTTAGCAGACATTGATCAGGAGGTTTTCTCAAGTGAGTTAAGGGGTGGATTCAGGAAGTCGCTCTGGATCCACATTTCTCTGGGCTGTGATATGCAAGTGATTATTCAATTGCTGCACAAAAAATAGAGGTGTAAAATTCAAGAGGGGAAAAAGAATTGTTCCTGTAGGGCAGGAGAACACCAGCCTTTGTGAAGGGGCTTCAGAAGGTTGATGGGTTTGTAGGGAGAAACTCAGTGATTGAGTAGCCAGATGAGTTGGAGTAGAAATGTTCCAACACACTCTGAGCTACTAGAGAAAGCCTCTGTGATTGTGGTGCCCAATGAGGTCCTGGGATGTGCAGGCAGCAAATGGGAAGGAGTTTGCAACACGTGCCTGTGAAAAGCCAGTGGACCTTTTGATGACACATGCTGAGACTGTTTTGTGGAGCAGGAAGCAGTAATTACTCCATAACTTTAAAGTGACTTGAGGTATTGTTTATTTGTGGATAGGTTACTCCCAAACTGGAGTTTGGAGAGCAGGACAGAATTTCCAGGTTGACCTCTTGCAGAAAGAATAGAAGTTGCAGATACAAAGCAACAGGACTTAGTGATGGTGAAGTACATGTACATACATAGTCTTCACACATGGAAATGCTGCAAGAGCTAGAGAGAGGACACACCAGCTTGGAGGAAACTTCGGTAAAATTAATCTGAAATTTAATTTCTGGAATGTCTCCAAATGCATGTTTGTTAGGATGGAAAGAAGCTGATGCTTCCTTCAAAGGCCATGGTTCTAATATGGTGTGTTGCTATGCCTGTAGAGTCAGGAGGCATCTGGAGAAGTCCTGTCAGGCCACAGTGACCAGTGTGGGACTAGTGCTTCTGTCTTTGAGTCTTTGGCTAGCCCAAGCTTTGCTGAATGAGCAGGTCACAGGTGGGCACCTATCAGGCACATATTTGTGTTCACTGAAACTAAGGGGAAATCAAGCCTCAAATCTGAGCTGGATTAATGGTGTATCTGTGCATGGTGCTTACTTATTGCTTGTCCATTTTCTTCCTTTACTGATCTGCTTGTGTAGTATTTTAGTCTTGACATTAGATTCCTCAAGGTAGAAACTCTGATGTACTGTCCCAGTGGTCAGGCCCAGGTGGTCTCTGGTCTTACTGTGCTTTCAGGTGGTAGTGTTAGCAAAATAATATCCATTCAAGGGCAATAATCCTTCTCCCTTGGGCCTCTCTCTTTTACGCGTGTATAGTCTCAGTTCCTCCAGCCCAGTGTATATCTAGGGAAAGGAGAACATTGCACAGAATTTTAATGCTATAGAATGTGCTTTTATTCTTTTTTTTTTTCCTAGACTCTATTGTAAGTCTTTGCTGTCCCTGTGCTCCTTCTTAGGTGCTTCTTCAGCCACTACAGGAGCGGGGCCAGGCTGTATCAGCCTCTGCGGGGTTGCTTTGTTTGACTGTTAATGCAGGACGTTGACAGGTTGTGTCCAGGCCTTCAGGATTTCAGAGGGGTGTTCTGGGACAGTGAAAATAGTCACTGTGAAGTATAAGCCTCAACGTACTGAGCAGTTGAGTGGTGTGACTGTAAGACTTCTGATGCCTTGTAGGACAGCCATGGCTTTCAAAGATGAACTGTTGCTGTAATGGAAGTCTTTTCTACTGAATCAGGAATGCACCACTGAATGTGTCCATGTTTAGTTTCTGAAGTTGCCTTTCTCTCAGAATGGTGGTATCACCCCCCTGCTGAGGTCTTTCTGTTTTCAGGGCCAGTTTGAGAGAGATCTGTGAACTCTTAATGCCCTTCCTATGAACTGAGTAAGCACGGTCTAGACCCAGCTGCCTTTGGCTCAAGTGGCTCTCAGGGGAGGCAGAGCTGAATTTTCTGGGCAGTGGGCTATTATGCAGAGAGGCAGAAAGAAGTAAACACCTGGAAACCAAGCGAAATGCTCTTTGCATCTTCAGTTAGACTTCCCACTGGGATAGGGATTATTGGCTTCCCATCATGAAGCCTTAGAAGCAAAGCAATCCTGGTTGATTGATGCTGCAGGGCTTGAAGCATACTTTTGCTAAAATAATCAATCAGCCTTAGCTTCCACTCAAAGTTATCTCAGTAAAAGTCTTCATAATGGTGATTCTGATGTGGGAGAAAGCGTCTTTAATGTGTTGCCATGCACGTTAAGTACCCTTAGGGCTTGTACCAGGTTTTCACTGCATGGAAACGGCAAGAAATGAGCTAGAGCTTTGCCAGAGCAAAATGTCTGTCCACATCAAGGTTATGTCTTACTGTGTGTTCATTGTTTTGTATGATAATCAGGCAGTACATTCGGGAAAAATGTGTGAAAGGGCTTTGTGCAAACATCCTTGGGGCCTTGTTCTTTCCAAGGAAACCTCTGTTAATAGGACGGCTATTCCTTTCTTCCCCTTTAGTATCCGAGAGCCCTTAAATGCAAGTTCTTCACTGAGAAACAAGATAAGATTGTGTGACTGTGTTCACTCTTACCCTTTTTCCATGACACAGCTGTTGTGTTCACTGTTGTGCAGATATTGTTTCAGTGATAAGTCATGGCACTCCTAGTTAGAGGTGAGAGATCCGAGTTGTATTTTGGCTAATGTGTCAGTATGGCTGAGCTCAGATTGCAAACGCCGATTCTACCTGTACAAATCATGCTGTGAATGGCGCTGCAAGGATTCAAATTCATTGCACTTTGCCCAGAGTACCTTGTGTCTCAGTACAATGCATGAGCTCAAAAGTATTCCAAGTCTTGCTACCACCCACACTGTGCTCAAGCACGGTGTCTCCTCCTTGTGATAGAAAAGCATTGGCTTAAGGAAATGCATGTGGTTTGGGCTGACTTTGTGAGACTGCGTATGTGCACCTCCAGGACATTATGTTTCAGAAGATGCTCTGAATTCTCTGTCATTAAAACTTCCGAGTGTGTGTTTTGGAAATTTACAGCCTAATGAATGCCTTCTTGGAAGAGGAGCAGTTACTGCAAGTACAGCTGGAAATATCCTGTAAGTGCCAACTAGAGTGATCCTTTGAAGTGCCATGAGGTGAATGTTCTCATCTCTGCAACCCAGTTGTCCTGTTCGGGCAGACAGTACCTATTACCTGACACCTCATGGGGGGTAGGCTAAGACTTCATTTGTGCAACTGGTTGCTTTCTTTGCTGGAGGTCTGGAAACCCTTGCAGTGGGCAGTGGTTGTCCAGTACACATGTTGTCCAGTGTAGAGGAACATGCTCTTCTCCAGCACAGCTGCATTCAACTGGGTTGGCAACATCTCGCTCTTCAGCTGTGGTGGACTCCGGGCCCTGTTTCTTCTCTGCAAGGAGTATGCAACCTCTAAGAGTTCCCTTGTCTGAAGCCGATTTGGTGATGAAGAGCCTCTAAACTGTGTGTTCCTTTAAGAAACACTTATTCCATCTGGAATATCATGTATTTATCTGCTTGAGATGTTCTTGAGTGGTTTCCTGGGTAAATCAGGCATTTTCGTGGTGAACTTCCAACCTCAGCAAAATCTGCTCTGTTTGGATAAGCTACAGAGTTGCACCTCTGGGAATGTTAAATGGTTCCAGATTGTTTCCTCAAGGATACTGTAATGCTGTGACAAACCTGAGTAGCTCCAGGCAGGGACTGCTTGGGAGAGGCCACAGTTTCTTGTAAGGAAACAGTCTCTTATAAGTGGTGATATTTGCTGTGTTTGAATTATGATTTCCTTTTAGACCTGTATAGAAAACAAAATGTTCTAAACAACCACTGGATTGCTTATTATTCCTAATACGTAGTTTTGGCTACAGGCCTGCAGCGTAACATGTCTGATGTGTTGTCCACTATCTGCCACTCTCTGTGGCTTGCCTGTCACAGAGGAGCACACTTGAGATTTCTCTTCTAGCAGTGTTGCGTTTCCCTTCTGAGCATGCAATAATTGACTTGGTGTCTGTTATTCCTTCTTCCTGCTTATTAGTGAAACTCAGGACAAGTGTCCCCTGCCAGTATGATTGATGGGGGGGGGTGTGCTCCTTTCAGAAAATTAATGATGACTTTCCCGAAGGCTTAATTTTATTTGAAGTAGCTGCCACGCTGCCTCCTAGCCTTGTTCTCCAGCGTTTCAGTCATTAGCGAGGCTGTGTTAGCTCAGTTGCCTGATGGCTTATCAGAAATGTTGCATTGTTCTTACTGTGCTGGTATGCTGTGAGTGCTCATGCCATTTCCTGTGGCGGATTCAGTGACTTGTGATTGATTACTAACAGCCACAGAGTATGCGTACAGCACACCCTCCTCTGAGATAGAGATGCCTCGACCTTTATTCTGTCAAAAGAATAAATTGCTGAGCACCAGTGTCTTATGGGGTTCCTGTAGCAGATCCATCCTTTGAAATTTGTGCTGATGCTTTTGTGTAACTGCTTGGAACATGAAATGAAACTGGATGGAATGCATGTCTCCAGTCAACTTCGGGAGTTAGTTACAAACAAAAGCCAGAGGTGAGAACGTACTGCATTTTACAGCATGCCAAATGAGCATCTGGGCAAGACTATTTTCTGAATACCTTGTGTTGTGTGGTCCAAGCTTCCAGCATCCCAGCTGATGGGGAAGCTGTGCTTCCATTTTGTTGTGTTTTGTTTTTAACTACATCAAAGCTGTTCTGGGAAAAAAGAAGTGAGAGTGTCTTACTCCTCTGTGTGGGATGTGACAGCGGGAACCTGTCTCTGCCTCCAGGGAAGCAGACAGTCTAAGTGATGTTGCTCTTGTAGTTAGAAGTCTGTTAGATAAATGAGGCTTTGTTTGGCTACTTCAGTGTACTGGTGCCGTGGTCCCGAAGGAGACATGCAGCATTTCAGGTACCACATTGCAACTGTGGTTACAGAGACCACTCCCTGCTCTGCAGCGTGATTCAGCCTCTGTGCACACAGCTCCAAATTACACTGGCTTTTTCTGCAGGCCTGTTGCAATGCCATCTCCTTTATAATTTACTGCCCACTGTCATCACTCATGCTTTTTCTGTTCCTCCTGTCTCATGTGGTCTAACACACTGAGAGATTCTGTTTAGTAAGTAAAAACTCCTGTTGTATTTTGGCAGCTATTCTAGTTTTTCTAGGTTCTCCTTATTTTTCTTTACATGCTGATTTTTACACTTCCACTGCAAATCCTTCTTATCAAGCTTCTTATTTGTCAGTGTGAGCATATCTTAAGTAGCATGAGATCCAAAGCCAGTGTATGTGGCACTATCTCCTGGACAAAAAATGTCCAGGTACCATGCCTAGCTGCATATTTTAAACTGTTTTTCTAGGCATATGATAACTAAATTCTTATCAGTACAGGCAGTTTGGGACGACAGCAGAACTCATGTCTTCGGTTCCATTTTCCAAAACTGAAAACCACTGACACTTAAGTGTTGTGCTGTTAACGATGATAGCAGGGTTAGAATGGGTAACTCCTTTGTAAAGGGTTCTGCTACTCCTTTCCTATTCTTCAATACCTTTTCTTCACCAGGGGAGATCACGTTTGTCCAAAGCCTCTTACTGATTCTTCTCCTGTCTGTTTTTCAGTTCAAGTAGTGTCTCTGAATCCGTATTATTTAGATCAGGTTTGGGGTTTTGAGATTTACATTATTTATATATTTTTTTGAAAAGCTCCCTTGTATTTGTTCTGCATTTACCTTTGTGTTTCTTCAGCTACCTTCTAGTAATCCGTTTATTTTCTACCTTGTCAATACACCCACTTTATTTTCATCACTTCTTTCCCTCAGCAGCCCTGCATACACCTGCTGTTAGTTTTGACACTCTTCTTGCCAGTGTTCTTGGCTTCTGTCTTGCCTTGCACACCTGTAATTGAGTAATCTTTAGTTCTGAATCTTACTTTTTTCTCATTTCTAAGTAGGTTACTTTTTTTTCTCAGAATTCAGAGACTATTTATTGGGAAGCTGCAGTGGCCACGTCTTGTTCTTGTATGGCTTGTATTTTTTTCAGCTGGAGTATGTTCTTGATGTGCTTGGGTGGTTTTTTAATGGCTTTTAGATTTTTTTCACTGTTAATGAATATCAACTTTTTTCTTTTGTTAGACTTTCTGAATTTTCTTGTCTGTGCACCACTGAAATACAGCCCCATACACAGACATTCCGTTCAGTCCTCTTGTACCTCATGCTTGAGGCTGCTTGCTCCAAGTATTCCTTCCTGTGTTGTGTGTGTCCATTTGGATTTCACAGCATGCTGTATATATGAATAATTTAGTCTGTTTTTTTTTTCTTGATGTTTGTCAAATCCCTTGACTTTTCAAGCTTTTTCTCTGCCTATTGTCTTCCTTAACCTCCAGCCAGATGAAAGGACAACCTTCCCATTACTCTGCATTTGCTCTTTGTTCATCTCACCTCTATATTGATGAAATGTTCATACCTATTTGGGGATAAGTGTATCTGTTGCAACACTGATTTGTGGAGTTGTGGACAAGTCACCTTTATTTCAGGGACCTGCTTCACCCACAAGGGTCTGAGCAGAGAAGTGCATTGTCCAGGCTCTGGTTATTAACACCTCATGTTGCAAGTGGATGAAAAGCCTAGGCACAAATTTACCAGTTTTGGTGAGAATCATTCTTTTGAGTGAAGAATTTGGCTTGCATAAAGAATAGTGTGACCAGCAGAAGTAGGGAGGTGATTGTCCCCCTGTACTCAGCACTGGTGAGGCCACACCTTGAGTATTGTGTCCAGTTCTGGGCACCTCAGCACAAGAGAGATATCGAGGTGCTGGAGCGAGTACAGAGGAGGGCAACAAAGCTGGTGAGAGGCCTGGAGAATAAGGCTTATGAGGATCGATTGAGGGAGTTGGGGTTGTTTAGTCTGAGGAAGAGGAGGCTGAGGGGAGACCTCATCACTCTCTACAACTGCTTGAAAGGGCACTGTAGAGATATTGGTGCTGGTCTCTTCTCATGGGCAATGAGCGACAGGACAAGAGGGAATGGCTGCAAGCTGCAGCAGGGTAGGGTTAGGCTGGACATTAGGAAAAAATTTTTCACGGAGAGAGTGGTCAGTCAGTGGAATCAGCTGCCCAGGGAGGTGGTGGAGTCACCCTCCCTGACTGTGTTTAAGAGCAGATTAGATGTGGTGTTGAGGGATCTAGTGTAGGGGAGAACTTGTAGAGTAGGGCTGATGGTTGGACTTGATGATCCCAGGGGTCTCTTCCAACCTAAATGATTCTATGATTCTATGAAGTACAACTTTTTAGAGTGAAACTTTTTGGGTTTTAAAAGTGAATATTTTTTTTACAGTTATGAAGAAGCCTCAAAAATGGATGCCTGTGTTGGTGTCAAACTGTCTTTTCCAAGGGCCTGTAACACTGCTATTGTATCGCTTCAGTCTCTCCCCTGTGTTCTCTTCCCAGATGTATCTTTAGTATGGTACCGTGTTCCTGAGCCTGCGGGTAGTCAGACGCTTGCCAGCTCAAGATAACAGCAAAGGAAACAGATGGGAAGTTTGGTGGGTCTGCTACTTCAGAAGACGTGAGCTGTAATGAAACCTTAACTCTGCGTTCATCGTTGGAAGGAAAGTTGTTAGTCTGTCCAGTGCAGAGGCTGCTGTATGGCGCGTGTTCCCCTTTTGTCAGTGTGCGTGGAGGTCTCTACCACGACAGTCTGGATGTGTTTTAAGTCGCTGTAGCCAGGGTTTGCCAGACAGATATCTACTGGCACTTGAACAAGTGCCTGCAGCGCAGAACTGGAGGAAGTTGGTCTGGATCAGTGAACTAACCTTGACCTCGTTTCGCTGCTTTTCCCAGCTTCGCTGCCATGGCACATCTCCAGGGTGCTTGGAGGTTGTACCCCAGCAAGCTGTGCCAGGTGATGAGTGTTAGGATGCAGCCTGTCCTGTGTCCCCATTAGCACTTTCAAACTTGGTTGAAAGGTACTTGTCACTGTGTCTTAAGTACTTGCTCTTCCTGCAGACGGAGGCTGCAAGCGGTGGTTTTGTAATCACTCACTGCTTTGTGGTGGTTAATTAATTAACTAACACATTTTATTTTAGCCTGGAGACACCGTGATCGAACTGTTAGAAACAGGTATTGTAGCAGATGACCGCTAGTGCTGTGGCTTCAGGGAAGTGTGGTGCCATTTGACGTGCTCTCAGCTAAACTGGCAGAGTGGCACCCTTTGTTAAAGCAGTCCTGGGTTTGGGGACAGCTGGTGCAGCAGTTCTGCTGCCCACGTAGGCAGAAAAGTTCAAAATCTGTTACATTTGTGAAAAAAAAAGTTCTGTCACCTTAGCCCTGCTGTTGCTGATGCCTGATTTCAGCATGGCTAAAATGAGACAAGATCAACGTGCTACGGCAGACATCCACTCTTTTTTGGGGTTTGGTTGGGTTTTTTTTCCTGTCTGTCCCGAGGTTGCTTTTGGGCAGACCCCAAAAACCGCCTGGAAGTTGAAACACAGTGATCTGAAGTAAAGCAATGAGGAGTTAGAGATGTGATGTTTCCCAAGTATTGTGCCTTTTCTGTTGCCTGTACATAACCCCAGGCTTCTGCAGGTTTGCTGCAGCAGGTAGCACTCACCTGTTCAGTGTCATCTGCAGTAAGCTCTTTCTGATGTTTCTCTGGAGGCTGCTACACAGCAGCAGTTAATTTGGTCACGTGCTTTTCCTTAAGCAAGTAACTTGTATGAAAATAGAGCAGGAAGATGACCTTGTGGTTTGGACACTGAAGCGAGGCTTAGGTTCAGGTCCAGGATTTGAAGTTGCTTGCTCTTCTCCAAGTTCAGATAACCCTTTCCCTGCCTGAAGCCCTAGCTGTGACTCATGTTCCTGACTCCTTGTTTCCATGCTACAGTGTTGCTGTTTCCTTGTGTGTGCTAAGGAGAACGTGGAGTTACATTGTAAAGCAGAAGTGATCTTGAGGTGTGGCAGGGCTTCTCCCAAAGCCATTGTCCTGCTCTGTGGTGCCAGTGCTCATAAAGGAAGACGTCTGTCCTTCGTGGGAAAAGTAGAGCCTTACAAGGCTGCCCATACCATACACTCTGGTGTATTTCGCTGAACTGGAAAGTTGAGGCTGAAGCTAGAGGAAAATGGCTGGGGATTCTTTGTAGCCTCATTCCCTGGCTTTCACAGACTGGGGAGCTGAGCTAGGAAGCCTGAGGGTGCTCAGAATGGGGCAACTGGAGAGAAGCCATCTGAGAGCTGAATCGCCAGCAGAGTTTTTCCTTGCCGTCCAATATGGATTCTTCCAGCTGGGAATGCCCTGAATGGTTTCAGAGGACCATGGGAACTGGTGGAGTCTGGAAGAAGGTTTGGGGAGCAGAATGCGGAAATTGCTTGGGATTTTTTTGACTTTCTGCTGAGGTTTTAAGGGCTCTTTGTCCTGGGGAAAGTCATTGCTCCTGGTAGGGCCAATTAATAGCTGCATAGCTTGCAGTGGAGCATAAGAGAGGCTAATGGCTGTGTGACTGAGTAAGCATGCTGTGCATGCTGGGACAGGCTGTCTGGGCAGATCTTAATGCTTCCTCAGGAGATGCTTCTTGACAATGTGCTTATTATCTGGAAATCAGCTTGTGTGACAGGAGGCGCCAGGAGGCTATGACAGAGTCTCATGTCCTGTTGTGGTAGATGCTGCATGATGTGCTATAATGAAACGCTGCCTATTCTGTGGGGGGTTGACTCCATGCTTTGGATACACATGGGCGAGGGGGGAGCAGAGGTGAAGTGATTCATCCAACAGTTAAAAACTAACAGGGATGGATTAAATCTCCATTCTCTGCCTGGAACCAGTTCTTAACTCTAAATTACTTCCTTTTGTAACAGCACTGAAGTCTTGCTGTAGCAGAGCCCGGGGGATGTGGTTATATCACAGAAACTCTCCTGTTCACATGGTGAGGCAGCAGTTGTTTGGTATGGTTTGTCCCCAGTTAATTCTTTTATTTTTTATTTCCCCCCCTCCCTGAATGAGTAGTACAGCAAAAAAAAAGTTGTAGCCTCACACAGCAAACTACTGAGAAAATAGCCAATGTCTATCCAACTCTCAACTTCTGATCTGTTGCCCAATTTTGTCCTGGCTTGTCAAGGGCAGCTGCCTCAAAGAAAGTTGTGTCATAGAAATCAGTGGTTAGAGGGATTTTAGAGGTCCTGTCAGATCCTCTGTGATGGAGAAGTTGGCTCTCTTCCAACACCGTTTGCAGGATAATGTGCCTGGATGCATTGTGGACGTAACTCTCAAGGTTTGCTGTCTCTTCCCAATGTGGTGGTATTGAGAGTCAGGCAGGGAAAGGAGGAAAGAAGACAGCCTGGAAAGAGCCAATATAAGTGTGGAAAAGGGGGTGGGAGAGAATGGTGCATTTTCAGGCTAAGCTTCTTCATGACTAGCAGCAGTTATTTAAGCCAAATTTGAATGGTGATCTTTCCAGTGATGAATCTGTGTGGGTACTTAATGTGAAAGGATGCAGAGTGACAGGAGAATAGTTTCAAGGAGCCTGCTTCATTCATTGTTTTTGTGGCAATGTGCACTTGCTCACTACATACCTAGATACATGTGCCTTTAAACCAGTGAGGTGAGAAGTGTCAGCCATGAGTAGGAGGCAAAATTAACAACCCTAAACACCTCTCTTAAATAACTGGGGGAGGAAAGGTTTAACAGCCACCCCCCTGACTTATAACTTCTGCCTACTCAGAGCCTAGCCAAGAGGAGGGAAAGGAAATCTCTTAACCTTATTATTGTTTGTGACTACAGTCAGCAATCCAGTTACTGCCATCCTTTAATCCTGACTCAGTTGGACCCCAATTAGAACAGGGAAATCTTGGTTTCATACCCTTGCAGGCAGGGATACGGTGTCTGTGAAGGAAATCACTGAACCTCTCTGTGCCTTTACCATTACTTGAAAACAAATTTTGATGAGGTTTCACACTGACCACTTGAGGTTTGTCCGGGGAGCATGAGGACAGCTGGCCCCAAACTTTGGGTCCTGTCTGTCTGTCCAGATAAGGAATGACTGCCTGGCTGCCACTGGGCTCTCCAGCCTCTCTTTTTAAGTGACCTGGACACTTCCTTCATAGATCTAAGTGCCTTTTGGGGAAATTTTGGAGCTTTTAGCAGATCCTGATAGTTCCTTCCTCTTGAGAAGAGGAATCTTGAAAAGCATGTTCCAAAGACCACTTCTGCCACACAGCCACGATTATTTCTCCCCTGGGTAGTTAGCAGAGCTGTGAGATATGTAAGAAACTGGGCCGTAGCTTGGTAGCTTGTGCCTGTGCCAGGACAATGGTGTTCTTTGGGTGTGAGGCAGAGAAGTAAAAATGGTTGGTAGCAAAGTGGGCAGCATCACAGCTGTATGCTGCTGTGAACAGGAGGCAGAGCAGTTAGTTGTTGACTTAGATTCTCTGCTGAGAAACGCTGAGGCGCTTGTGTTCAGTCCTGACTGCAGTGGCAAACACTCCTGTTGACATGAATATGAGTAGGTTTCAGTTCCCAAGTGACAAAAGATTAATAACTCTGCTTAATTACAATTAATTACAACCTTTTTTTTTCTTTTTTTTTTTTCCCCTAATACTGTGAGACTAAATGACTTTTCAAGGAGAACTGGCTGTGAGATGTGCAAGATTTCAGAACTCTCTTGATCTAAGTAGATCAAGGTTTAAAATCCAGGGTACCTTTGTGTGAGAGAAGCTCCATTCTGTCTCCCTTCAGAGTGGATGTGATTTCAGGCCAAATCAAGTTTCTGTTGAGGTTAGAAATATTCAGTGTAGATCTCTTCCAGGGTGGTTGCAGCTTCAACTGTCCAGATGGAGACAGTTCTACAGAGCATCTTCCTTGTGATACCTGACAACACAGTACTCTGAAAGAGGTTATGAGAAGGAAGAACAGAGTTAGGTGTTGTTTTGCCGGCACTAATTATATTTGATGGTGCAAATGAAGCATGTGAGGTTTCAGAATCCAATTCCTGTAATCCAGAACTAACATTGACTACTGACAGCCCTCTAGAAGGATCTCTGAGTTGTCAGTAATGATACGGTTTCTGTGTCTAAGCAGTAGGGCAGAGAGCAAGATGAGGGACTTTCTGAGGAGCAGCAGCAGCAGGTAGAACAACAAATGCTAGAAAATCTTTTGAGAGTCCCTTTAGTGGTTCTTGACTAACTATGGGAAATGAAGCCACTGAAGGGGAAATAACTTCCTTCTTTCTGGGGTTGAAAGAGACTCAGTCTGCCTGAAAGGAGACTTTTGAACAACTTCTTCCCTTATTTTGCAATAGCAAATCTTTTCTTCCCACAAAAGATAAGGCGTGTATGCTGTAGAGCATCTGTTGCTCTTTGTGCATGTAACTGAAACGTGCACAGGCATGTGTGCACACACACCCCACCCACCTGAAAGACAAAAAATGGACCTCAGTGACAAGTTACTACCCTTGTCTAGGACACTTTGGAAATGCATTTACTGCAAAAGACCTTTGAATTTGAGCTGAAGGGACATGGCTCTTAGTCTTTCCTACTTCTGACTCTTTTGGAGGGCCAGCTCTGTGTGCTAGCTTCCATACTTGTAGGATGCTCATGGGGTTGCAAGTGATGGTGGCTGCATCTCAGTAACACTTGCGGTGAGGAGTGGTGATGGAGGGTATTTGAAATGCTGCCTTTGAAGCACGTATCTATACAGAGTGTTTGGCTCCACCAGCGTGCTTGTCCTGGGCATCACACGTTCTCTGCCTGTCATGTGTCATCTTCCTTCTTCTGGAACAGAGGTGCTCAGCCTTTTACAAAAGCACTAAATCCATTTAAAGCAGACAAGTTGCAAGCTGGTACTGGCCATGTCTCTGGTGCAGGTCTAGGGAGAGGGGGCAAAATTGGAGGAGGTTTTATGTCCTGTTGAATCCAAAGCCATTTTGCAACTATATCACTAAAGCACACTAGGAACACAAGCCTGTGGTGTCTGCCTAGGATCTCTCTGGTTCCTACAGTTCTCTGCTTTTCTCTGTTTCCTACAGGCAGCAGATATATAAAGGACAGGTGAGGTTGAGTGAATGCCAGCGATGATTTCCACTTGCTAATTTTCTTCCCTTTATATTTTTAGGCTTTGTACTACTCTGAAATTTCTCATATTTCCTCTATAACGCAAATGTTTTGAAGGATGAAGCCTTAATGTTTAGGATTAGATAAAAGGGGTGTTGAGAGGAGGAGTCTGTTTTATGCCTAGTGACCTTGTTCTTGTGTGTGGACAGCCTGCAATGTTTGGGTGGTGAAGCGGCTCCCGAACAAACTGTTCATTGAGTAGGTCTGCTAATGACAGATGGTGTGGGGTGCCAACTGCTAGTGACCTGCTAGTAAAATGACTGGGCCGGTGGAACAGGGTAGCAGAGAAATTTTTCAGGCTTGGGAATGTGTAAGAGGTTGTGTATGACTGGTTCAAAAGAGCTTTTCAGCACTATATTGTACTTAAAGCCGTGAAAGTGCAGCCGTTGCCAATCTTGCATCTCCTGACTTTGGTTTTGACATGCTGTCTTAAGGTTCACAGCGAAACATGAGGATTTATTGCTTATGCTGAGTTTCACCACTCTTTGACTAACATTACCTTGCCCCAGCGGGGGATAAGCTTAGAGCAAATTCCTGAACACTTCCTTTCCTCTGACTTACGCCTGCCGTGCTTTGGGAAGTGATCCTCATAAGCTGTCTCACCGTATGTATACAGGTCCACAACAAACACCCCCTAAATATGAATATTCTTTTGTTTTGTTTTCTTCTGTAATGGAATGTCTTGAGATGTTGGGGACTCGGCAGAAAAACCTCGCTCTTTCATGTGGGCACTCCTGAGAACAGAAGTGCCTAGAGTTGCTTAGGACCCACAGGGGTATTTCTTTCTTGCCCGTCTTCTTTCCCTGCCCTTGCAAAACTTGGCATGTGCTTTCTGTTGCACTGATAGTATGAGGCTTCCTGTAAAGCTCTGGGATTCTGAAAGCAGGCTGCAGATGCTTTTTACTTTTGCTGCTGAGGTTCTGCTTTTGGGGAATGTCTTCCTCTGATTATCAAGGCTAGCTGCTTTCCTGACGAGTAAAGATGTGGTTTGAAAGTCTATGCAGATTTTGCTCTGAAGGAAGGTGCCCAATAAAATAAGGAGTTTTCCATCGGGACAAGCTGTGTGTTGCTTGGTGGCTGCACCTTCTATGTGAGATGCTCCTAAAGGCTATGTTTTAGAATCAGATCTGTCTGTATGCATTGAATTACCGGGCTGCATCCAGTTACAAAAGGGGATGTAAATCCTTGCTTCTGACTGCAGACAGCTCCTGAGCCCACAGCTCCAGAGCGTAACAAACATGGTGAGCGTTAGAGTGTTCTTCAGGCACCTACTTTCTCGCAGATCTGAGAAGGCTAAGCTAGCTATGCGATGTGTGGTTGGGTTTTTTTTTCCCCTGTCCTTGGGGATGCATTTCAAGCTGTTTCTCAATGGCTGTTGGCAGACTTCCAGTCTCTTGCAGCCTTGCTAGATCACCTGTAGTGTGAGTAGTTTAGTAACACATGAGAATTACAGCAAGCATAAGGTGGTATGACTGCAGCGTGTGAAACGCACTGTTGTGCCCTGGAAGTGCAGATGGAAAAGTCTGCCTGAAAGTGGTGTTTGGAGTGACTGGTTAGCATGAGTTTGGGTGCAAATCCAGAACTAACTCCCAGCAGCTGACTTCCCTAGCAGCAGATAAGCTGGTAGGGGTTGTTTTGTCTCTCTTCTGAGTTAGTTTTCTCACCAACCCAAAGCAGAATGGAGTAATATGGCAAGGATGCTGAGGAGCTGCCTCTTCACAGAAGAGTGTTGCCTGATGGGACTCTCTAGAGCTAGCAGCAGCTCTGCTGGAAGGCAGAAAGAGGGCTTGATGTAAATCGAGTCTGAAACATGGCTGCTGGAAGGATACTGTGTTTTTGATGTCTTCATTCATGGTAGCAGACTTCAATCTTCTCTTGTATGGACCTGGGTGGCATTAGTCAGATGTTCAGGATTTGCTTCCAAGTGTAAAGATTTTGGTGCTGTTTAATGCAACAATGACTTAGAAATTCATAGAATCATAGAATCATTCAGGTTGGAAGAGACCCCTGGGATCATCAAGTCCAACTATCAGCCCTACTCTACAAGTTCTCCCCTACACCACATCCCTCAACACCACATCTAATCTGCTCTTAAACACAGTCAGGGAGGGTGACTCCACCACCTCCCTGGGCAGCCCATTCCACTGACTGACCACTCTCTCCGTGAAAAACTTTTTCCTCATGTCCAGCCTAACCCTACCCTGCTGCAGCTTGCAGCCATTCCCTCTTGTCCTGTCGCTCATTGCCCGTGAGAAGAGACCAGCACCAATCTCTCTACAGTGCCCTTTCAAGCAGTTGTAGAGAGTGATGAGGTCTCCCCTCAGCCTCCTCTTCCTCAAACTAAACAACCCCAACTCCCTCAATTGATCCTCATAAGCCTTGTTCTCCAGGCCTCTCACCAGCTTTGTTGCCCTCCTCTGTACTCGCTCCAGCACCTCGATATTTGAGTAGATATTGTTGAGTTTCAACTTAGCAAAGGTTAAATTCAGCTCCTGTGAATGAGTATCTGCACAGTGTTGCTGGAAGAGTTACTCCTGGAATCAAGCTGCTGCTTTGTCTATTTGTTGAAAAGATTTTCATCCAGCATCTGATGGGGAGGCACTTTTTCGGCCACGCAGCCTTTTATTCTCTGTACATACCGTACAAAAAGGGCAATAAATTTCAGAGATGGCTCAGCACCAGCCCAAGTTACTTTGTTACTTACTGATAAATGAAAGACCTTTTTTTCTGTGGGTTTTTGGTGTGTTGCCACTTTCTGTTTGCCTGAGCAATATGGTGTTTGTGTATGCCCTGCAGGATGTCAGGTCAGACAGACCTTTAAGACCAGTGTCCCTCCTAATTGTAAAAAATATGGAAAAAAACCAAACCCAATGGGAAGCCTTACATGCTGAGCCCGAGGAGGTGACAAGAACATGTGTTGTATGGCATCTTGCATCTTCTGCAACGCACGTAGCTGGGATGCGTGACCCAACGCTGTTGTGAGAGCTCTCATCACAGCACAGACAGCCTTGTCAATAGAAATCTGTGTAACAGATTGCAGGACTCAGCACAGGACAAAATAGGTGAACTAAAAGTACTCGAAGCCAGCAGCACTGCCGTGATGAAGCTGTGTTAGCACTATGGTATGCTGGGGGGGAGAAGGGTGAGGGGCACCCCAAACTGGCTAATTGCTGTTGTCGCACCTTAACTGGAAGTACCCCTCAATCAGTTGCATGCCTGTCTGCTGGGGTGCTGGGTAATATGTGTTGTTGGTATTAGAAGTGCTTCCTGTAAGTGACTCATACATTGGGTTGTTTCAAAAGAAGGTAGGAGAGCTTTGTTCCTTTTGCAGGCCAAATTCCAAACCCACTGTACCTACGCTCAGCATGATACCTTGGATGAATGTCTTGGCCTTGCAGCTTGGGACTGGCACCCCTTCTCTGGCACTGGTTCCAGTGCATGCCTGTCTATTTGGCAATCCTAGAAGGAAACAACTCATTATTTTTTAGGTTTGTTCTTTGCTGGATTGGCTGGTTGAGTCAGTTCATCATGTGCTCAAACACATGGTGGTGGAGAGGAATCACAAGGAGTGGATAACTAGCATTGGCTTCTGCTGGTAGAAGCTGCTGGCTTGGCTCACCAGCTTCTCTGCCTCTACTGTCTGAAAGGGATGTCAACGTTCCCCAAAAACTGGGATGATTCTTGATTTCTGTGAATATCTCTTAACAATGGCCTGGAAATGAACTGTTTGGATCCTTGGGGACATCATGGAGGAAGCTGGCTATGAGTGGTAAATAACACGTTATTCCAGATATCAGTCTCCTAGATGCTGCCCATTGTGTGCTCTCTAATGGGCACGACAGGCAGCGTGAGGTCCACAAAATGAAGCCACGCTTTTTTGTCTGAAGGGGGGCTGCTGTATAAGGAAAGGTCTTTTTGATTTCACCCTAGTGTAACCAGATTAAGCTCTCCTTTTTATTTCTTCACAAATGTCTTTTTATTCCTTTGATGCATGTGGTTAAGTAGTCCTCTTTACATTTTATTTTGGGCTGTCTTCAGTTAACAGTGATTTGGAGAATAACTGGGTAGAGTAAGGTACTTCTCACTGAGCGCCAGTTCTAACGGGTATGTTATCAAATGTCCTCTTCCCTGGCATCTTCTCCGGGTGACTTCTTGAAGAAAATTCTCTGTGGAGATGCAAATATGTGTCTGACTGGAAGAGAGGCTCTTCCAAAAGCATAGCAGAGTTGCACTGAAGCATAGAGATTCCCAAGGAGATTGCAAGACTGTGTGCATGTGTAAGAACTCATTCTCTCTCGTTCTGTTGAAGCTGTTACAGAATTTCCTGGGCACAGATGTGTTTTAAGCCCGAATTGCCATGGTGTACGTGGGTGTGCAGGCAATCCTCATGCAGGAAGTGAACGGCAGGCGTATTCCTGGGGCTTTGAAATCGTGTGGCAGAGACAGTTCCCTCAGGAGTGCAGCTCTCAGTCGGAGGTGTGCGCTGGACAGGTTGTCGATAGTGCTCAGATACCAGCTTTATCAAAAGCAGGGCAGAATCAAGAAAAAACTGCCAGAAACAGCTAACAAATAACCCCCACTGTTCTTTGTTCTATGACTGAAGAGCCTTTCATTTTCAACCTTTCTTTTTCCAGGGGGGAAATCCACCTTGAGTCTGAAACCTGGTGTTTTAGTGTCTGTGAGCAGCTGTTCCTGGTGCAGGATATTCCTCCAATAAAACTAGCTTGTGGGAAACTGTCTCAGCCTGCCTTTCGAGGAGTAAGCAGCATTACTCTGCAGAGACTGGGAACTGATTCATACACAGAGTGTACGTACTGAGCTGTTTCATGGAGAGCCAGGAGCAGGTACTGTGTGTTTTATATAGCAACCAAACCTGGAAGCAGAGGTGGCTGTAACTGATGTGGAGGCTTTTCGTAGTCATGTGCCTGATCTCTGTCCTAGACCTTGGTTGTCACTCGTATCTTCTGGATTTTTTCTTCATAATACAAACCTGTTCACACTACTGGGTTAAATCAGTTTTCTTGCAAGAAGAGTTAAGGCATCCATCTTACATTTGTTCTGCCAATGAAGCGTGTGTGCACCTAGGATTTATTATGTTTTGCAAGTATTCAGTTGCAGAGTTTTTGTACCCTGCAGCATCGCCAGAAGTGAGGCTGGACTTGCTGTCAAATTGCTCTGTTGCAGAGGGAGGCAGAAGCAGCGCTGACAGAAAGGGAAATGGTAGATGTGTCTCGTGTTTCTGGTTATCTCTAGAATTGCTGGAATAATTTGTACTTTTCTACATGGCAGTTACAAGAAGTCAGAGGAGCTGACAGGAGCAATTGTATTAAGCCTACTAACTCTTGCTAATACCATGAGCCGGAGGGATTGTAGTGTTGTCTGACCTGGGGCTTAAGCCAGGTGTTTAATATCAGGTATCTAAGTTCAAGCTTTGAGAGATGATGTAAACAAGAAGGAAGGGAAAATGTCCAGTTTTATTTCTGGGATTTTGGAAAATACTGGAAGACTGCTGTGCTCTGAATTATTGTCAGCCCTTATAAAGTGGTTCTGAGGATTACTCACCCCAGTAGATCTAGTTTTATCCTTTTATTGCCTGTTATGCTGAAGCTGCTCAGGCTACTTCTTACCAGAGAACAAGTTGTTTGTCTTGCACACGACCTGCACGCCGCTCTGAAACCCACGTCTGTTAGTCGTCAAAGATCTCCAGTGTGTCATTCCTTCAAGTGGAAAAATCTGTGGAATCAATTGTGCTGGTGGTTCAAGGATCTGCCTTATGGTACCTTTACAGCCTGGCTGTGCTGGATGCCGAGCCTGAGCTGGATGTCCCAGCTGCTCTGGGCATCTTCCATTCATAAGATTGAGCGGGGTTGATCTTACTTAGGCTTGCAATCCTGCAAGGATAAATGGCTGTCATCCAGGTGCTAGAAGGGCTTTGCTGTCTGAATTTGCTGAGTATGGTGGTCTCTGGTGACATGGATTTGTGGAGTTGCTGTGGCAACTCGCATAGGTTCCCTCAAGCCACAGCCTGGTTCCCAGCTTCTCAATTAGCTTTGCTATTCATCCCGCTTTTGAGAAGGGGAGTGGGGGCTGGGCTTGGGGGCAGTTTGCCTGCTGGACCAGCAAAGCGGCCTCTGAAGGGGTAGGGACACAGTGACCATCTTCCCAGAGGCCGTGCAGTGCCCTGCCTGACTTCCCTCCCTCCAGCTGGGCAGATTAGCAAGAGCTGCTGCCCGAGCCACTGCCCCTCTGCAACCTCCCTGTGCCTTTGCTTGCTTATTCCTGCTGTAATGAAAGGGCTTTTTTGCCTCCTGGCCCTAACGCATTTAGGTCGGCACGCTAAGCCACAATTTAAATCAAGCTTTTTGGAAGTAATTTGAAAACTTGTGCTGTTTTCATTTTAGGTGAAAAAATATTGGTAACTTGAGCAGAAACATGGCTCTTAAAACAGTGCTCGCTGCAAGGGAGCTCATTCCTCTGAAGTTTGCTTGAGTGGAGTGAGAACAGGGCCTTGAGCTAAGCCCTTGAAGGCAGAACTTTTAAAGCTCCCAAGATAATTTAGGACCTGATGTTTCCTAGCTGAAGTCCTCCCTGGAACGTGCAGCCGTGCCCGTGCAGTACTGTGAGATCAGCATGCAGCGATGCTGCCTCCACGTACTCACAAATTTTCTTCTCAAGCTGCACCGCCTCCTCTTGAGGATGCTCACAAGCCCCGGGGTGGATATCTCTTTGAGCGTGACAGTGTGAATCAGCAGGGAGAAAATGAGACTTCCCATTTTATGTGAATGTTTTCTAACAGATAAGAAGCTGATTAATAAATGGTAGACACAGCTGTAATATAGGGAGATTGAGGGTTGGAGAGAGAGATTAAAGGCCCTTTTTGTTTCTTTTTAATCGAATTTTAAACACATCCTTATATTTGTGCATTGTGGGTAGTTACATGCATATCTGGATTGAAATTTTCTCCTCTTCAGGACCTGACCACCACCCCAGTATAATAGCCTCATTTTCATGTTTCTCATGAAGTTCCCTGTACAGCAAGTTCCCTGTACAGCTGTTCAGGGCAGGCTAAACACGCAGTGTTCATCAAAAGCTGTTCCAGTTTTATTTTTCAGTCCAACAGGTTCTGCACAACTACATGTCTGTTTGTGAATCTTGATTCAAGTACAAAGCACCTCGTTTTCTCCCATTTCTGAGAAGTTTAACAGCAAATGTGGATAAAAATCTAAGCGTAGTGACATGCTGCTTGGAGTTGCTTATGTTTTGGGCTTTATATGCAGTTGAATATGCACTTGGGTCATGATCATAACAGTTTAGAGTTAAAGGCACTAGACTGTGGACAGCAGAAGTATCAGCTCCTCTTGGTGGCTTAGGGAAGCTGGAAACATCAAAGTGTTTGAACCAGACCTGTTAGTTCCCATCACAACTCTGTGATGCCTGTTGGGGGCTGGAAGAGGAGGAGTGGAGTATCCTCAGCTAATTAGCTGGGTGTAGTGCCTACTGGGATGCACAGGGTTAGTTTATCCTGTATACCCAGCAGATGAAGATGATGGAGCCAAAAGTGGTCATAGACATTGCAAAGTCTTTCTGTAGCTTCCCAGGATTCGACAGCCTCAACATACAGGCAGCAGGTCCATCTTTGTTGAGGAGAAGGCCGATTTCAGCATCTGTAATCTCAGCTACCTTACTTGTGCCAGATGACCTCAACCTCATGCATGTTTTAAGTGTGCTGGTAAACTGCTTTCTTATCCTATAGATATTTTTCTGAGACTAGAGTGTTGCCAGATGGACATGTGTGCTGGCTCATTTTGAGGTGTGTGGTCGACTGCTGTAGTTCTTCCCTTTACATTGTCCAAGTCACACAGTTCACTTAAAGTAACTCTTGACTTAGTTTTACACAGCCTTGGGCTTGGAGATGTTCTGGGTATTGCATGTGTGTGATCAAAATAACAGAGAAGCAAATATGCGATCAGGACTTGAATTCTGCAGAGCTGTTAGTGATCTCAGAAACCACAGGAGTTTCATGTTACTCAGTTCCCAGATGGAGATGCCTTGCAATGCTTGTGTAAAATGTTCCAGCATGCTATCAACATGGAGCCTGGATGCTGCAGAGGCCATACATGGATAGAGAAGAGCGGTTTATCGAATGGTAGCTCGAGTTCTTCAGTCTGGGCACAAGACTGTGGATGCTAGTGTCTGACAGTTAACTCACTATGTGAAGGGGAGCTCTTGCACGTTTGAGTTGGGTTTGCAATCCACCTTGTGGCTCCTGGGTGCATCATAAACATACTTGAGTGTCCATTCCCAAACTCCTGTGGGGGGTGATGAAAAAGGTAATAGACCAAGGGGCAGGGAGTGATGCTGGGGACACAGAACTGCTATTACTTGTTTCTGCTTTTGCTGTTTCAGAGTCAAATATTTGTTACATCTCATTGCATTCTCCCTCTTACTTGCCAAGGCTGGTTGCCTTAGTCACTAGGACTTTGGTAACTAGGACAACGAGATTGAGCAGGCAAAGGTAGAAATAATGGTAATAACTTTCTCAGCTCTTTCTGAAATTGGCTTGTATGAACCAATATCATGCATGTGGGCGACTTGTGTCAGCAGTCTGTTCTCCCTTTCTGCCTGACACATCCTGAAATCCTACTGGCAGCTCCACCCTGACAGAGCTTTGTGCTGTGCCCTCCTGCAGCTGGAAACAAGCCCATCAGGGACATGGGAATGTGTCTGGCCACCTCTGTCCTGGACCATGCCAGCCTGTGCTGGGACTGGAGCATAGTCCAAGGGGCACCTAAAGCACACGCTTTGGGGACCAACACTGTGTGCCCGTCAACTTGGTGGCAGATCCTGGGAATTTTTGGGGCAATGTGCCTGCTGGGATGGAGAGTTTGGCTCACAGTGCTGGGAGCAGCTGGGGGATGTGCTAAAGTCAATTTCTTTCATAGACATTGTCTTCTCCTGGAATAATTATGTATTTGCTGGCTTGTTCAGCTGAGGAGGGTCTGGGAAATAGTAATTGGTGTTCTGTCTCTCATTCCTAAAGCTTTTGGATACTGTTTACACTACAGGTATATTTGGAGGTCAGCTTTTCAGTTCTGCTTTGCTTTGAGAGCAGGGTGTTTCTATCCTACCAGATAATCTTGACCTGGGACAATGAAATTAGTCTCCCAACCCACCTTTAAAAGATATTACTCCTGGAAGTTCCTGTGGGGCTGCATCTTGCTGTGTCTGTGCCTTGTTACTGATGCCTTTTCTGCAGTAACAAACCAGCACTGTGTGCTCTCTTCTGGAAAGCCCCAAGCACCTTGAATTTATTTTAGCAAGGCACTTGTCTAGTGTCCCTCACTACTCTGTGCATTGGTTTCCTTCTCCCTTCTTGTTTTCTCTCAGCTGAAGCCTGTTCTTTGTGGGCACCCAGGACAAGTTTAATAGACCCTCTTGAACACTTTAAGATGAATCAGCCACCATCTCCAGTAAACCTAAACCTCCACACAAACTCAGGTCAAGGAACTTGGCAGGGTCTGAGGGTTTCAGCACTGTTTGAAGGAAGGGTCGTAACCTATTGGGCCTTTTGTGAAGACTGTTCTGGAAGTGGCAGGGGAATATGTGTGTGGGGCAGGAACTAGTAATAGCTGTGGAAGGTGCCACTGTTGTATGCTTGCAAACATCAGTCCATGCTCCAGTAACGAATCCTGCAGATTGCAGGGAACAAAGCAGCCTAGACTGATATCTTGCTCCAAAATGACCTTTGTACTCACTCTGCCTTTGGTTTGGACTTCATTCAGTTTTGACCTAAATGCTGAAAAGTTGTTACTTTTCACATTCAAATGCCATACCCAAGCTTTAAGATGTGTGCCAGCCTTCCTCCTAATGCCCCAGCCAAACCTCTGTAGTCAGACACCTATGACCAAGACTCCCTTCTTCTGTGCCAAAGTACAAATTTGGCATTGTCCAGCAGCCCATAGAGAAGGGCTAGAGGAACTGCCCTGCCCATCAGGAGCAGTGAGCTTTGGGGACTGCAGCATGCCCATCTTTTGCTCAGCCACATAAAAAAAGGAATAGTTTGGGTTGCTTTGTTCGTCTGGTAAGGATTAAAAGAAATTCCATTGCCAGCTGTGGTTAGTCAAAACTGTCTGCAAGAAACCTGCTCCTGATTCTCAGCTGGCTGTGACCGTGTTTGTTCCTTGATCAGGGACAGATAATCTCTGAGAGTGCACACCAGGGTTTTCTGTGGCCTCGGCCTGGCTCAGGGAGAGGGTGTCCCATGTTACTGAATCGTCCCAGTGACTCCTCAGAGAGGTCCCCAGCCATGCAGGAGGGTTTGTGCTAATGTGATGGGAGCAGTGTTGGCCTCTCGCTTGCTAGAGGAGTGCATACGTGAGGTGGGGCACTGGAAATCACAGCTCAGAAGTGTCAGCACTAGGATAACTCCAAGCTGTTTCTGTACTGGTTACGGGGTTCAGTGAGTGGCTGATGCCCCCCACCCTCCCAAGATATCCATGCAACATAATGAAAAGCTGAAGGTAAAGATTTGAGTCTTAAAAACAACTGTTTTGATGGGAGCCATTTGACAAACACCACCTAGACTATGGTTCTTGCAGGGAATGCTTCTGCTGTGGATGTAGTGTTCCAGATTAAACCAGTATCTCACTAAACCTCCCCTGCCGCAACTTCAGACTGTTTCCTTTGGTCTTGTCATTATTGACTTGGGAGATGAGGCCAATACCCACTTATCTACAATGTCCTTTCAGGTAGTTGTAGAGGGCAATAAGGTTTCCAGGTTTCCCCTCAGTCTCCTCTTCTCCAGACTTAGCATGCCCAGTTCCCTCAGCCTCTCCTCATATGACTTTTTCTCTGAGCAACCTGTTCCAGTGTTTCGCCACCCTCACAGTAAATTAGTATCTAATCTGAATCTCCCCTCTTTCAGTTTAAAACCATTACCTCTGGGCTTGTTCCAACAGGCCCATATCCTTCCTGCATTGAGGACTCCAGAGCTGGGCACATTTGTGCATGCCCCATCCCTGGAGGTGTTCAAAGCCTGGTTGGATGGGGCTTTGAGCAATCCCATGTGGTGGAAGGTATCCCTGCCCAGGGCGGGGCAGGATGGCTGAAACTAAATGATCTTAAAGGTGTGTTCCAACTCTAACCATTCAGTGGTTCTGTGGTTTGGATAATGCCTGTGGTTGGTTTGGTTTGGTTTGTTGCTTTTTTTTTAATCCTGCAATCTTACCTACTGCTTTTATTTATCATTGCTCACCCTTTGGATGTAGACTGTGAGAGTCTTCTACAGGCCTAGGAGCATGTTGAGGCTTGACAGTGTTCTTGAGCTTCAGGTGGTACCCAGACATGTAGCTGTCTGGTGTTGTGCAAGTCCAGTGGTTAGTTGCTGTTCACCTACTGTGAAAGTAGTTGGTTGCCAGCAGCAAGGTGCCAGGCTGAAGGTGGATGCTGTGGTTTCCCTCTGAGGTGTGACTGCAGATCCTAGGGTGCCCTTAGCACATTGTCCTGGCTGTGTCTGTCCCGGGAGGACTCTGGAGACGAGAGGCACTGAAGAGAGATGTCCTGTCACCTCTGTTACCATTTCACAGCTGCTGAAGGTTTTTTGTGCCAGAGTAAAGTAGTGACTTCCAAGCTGGAGCTGCATCAAGGTTCTTGAGCATGAGCATGCTGATCTGTTTGGTTGTGGCTGATGTGTTGGCTGAGTTGCAGCTAGATCTCAGGTGTGAGTTTTCTGGTGCTTTGGATCTCTGTCCAGCAGCTTTTTAGGTATCTGAGGATGCTGGGATTTCAAGCTGGCTGCAGGACTTTGAAACAGCTCTTGGAAGTTCATCCCTTTGTGTTGAGTTCAGTTGACTGTCCTTGCTCTGCCTGTCTGCCCTTTTTCCAAGAGCCCATTCACTGGCCGTGCATGTTGTGTGTGTACACAGAGGTCCACCACAGATTACTCTGGTGAGGAGTAGCAGCAGCAAACCATGGTAACAGCTGAAAATGCTCTTACAACAAAGACGTGGTTGGGTGGTATCTCACAGTAATACATTGTTTTATTGACCATAAATATTGTGGTCATCAGTGTGAGGAGGTTCTGTCTGCTTTACCTGAGCACAAGAGTGCTGTTGATATCATCAACAACTGTGTATGCTTCAAGAGATCTGGGGTAACCTCCCCTAAGGTCTGGCTCTCTTCTGTGGCTTGTACTGGGGAGGGTACACTTGTGGTTAAGCGTCTTGCTACTGACTGGTAATTTTGGGGAAGCCATGGATCAAATGGCTGAGAAGTCTTTTGGAGCAGGTTCTTTTTGGGGTATCTCCTGGTAATTCAGATCCATTGTCTAATCTGTCAGTCCTTCACTAAGGTCACCTTCTAGAGCAAATCTGTATCCTGCTCTTGCTCAGATACCTCATTAAAGATCTGTCTGCCAAAGGAAAACAGGCCAAGCTGTCATGACTTGGCAGAGGGGCAGTGAAAGCCGTCCGACAACATCAGTCAAAGTATTGTTTCCAGGAAGAGCACTGGTTCTTGCACTGCATGAAAAGGGTGCTCTGTTCCCAGGGTTGTGTGTGGTGCCTCCTGTGTGTGCCTGGGATGGAGCTACTAGTGCAGACTTTGTGGAGGCAGATGGTAGGTAGAAAGCTGGCAAAAAGACCTTCTCTCTGCTGTCTCACTTGCCAGGGGAGCCATGCTCAAGACGCTCTGCTGTGTCAATCTGTTTGCAGGGAGCAGCCTCCTGTGTTCCCCCCACCCCATCTCACACTGCTGGGGTTTGAACACGATGCCTGGAAGTGGCAACAGCGGAGGGTGGTGTGGCAGCATCTACATTACAGAGGGCACCGAGTGCCACAGCATCAGCACAATGGCTTTCTGCTGCCGCCCTGTGCTCATCCAGCTGTCCTCACTAAGGGTGGTGTGCTGTGGAAATTTCTTTGCACATCAGCAACTGAGTGTGCCTGTGGGAACTCTGGAGCCCTTCTTGGAGGAATGAAGGAGAGGATGTCTGGTGTAGCTGTGCGTGTTCTGGGGAGGCTCTCTGCTGAAGATTCTGTGTTAGTTTTACTTCCTCCCACGTTGCTGGGAGCTGTATAGGTTCAGTAGCGTGTCTGACACTTTTCAGAGGCTGCCAAGCTCTGTTTGCTCTTCCTCTCTTTAAGGGTAGAGAAATGGGAGGCTTGAGACAAAGCAACTTCAGTTTATTTAGCATGGATGTGGTTTTGCCTGTCCCTTCTGATGCAATGTGCTAGTTCATAGACTGAAGTTGTTTCCAAGGAAGGATTCTCCATCTGAGGATGAATAACCCTGAGAATTGCTGTGACAAATCAAAATCGGTTTGTAATCCCTTCTCATCCCGTGGTTGTAAGGCACGGTGGCTTTGCTGTGTTTGTTCTGGTGGAGGAGGTGGTAATAACAACTCAGCCTCACACAGAGGTGTTGGAGGCTGCATGGGCAGTGTCGTAACGATTGAAGCTGGGATGCCAGTCATTTACTAAGAAACGCTAATCCATGAACGGAGGGTTCTTTTGTTTAAATAGTTGTGTGGTTCTTGATTTAGAAGGTGAGGTTCCTCTTGCACAAGGGGTTGGGGTGTTTCAATACAACAAGAATAGGTACACATAACCTCCATTACAGAAGCTTCAAAGAAGAAAGCTGGATTAAAGGTACTCAAGTAGCCTTCCTGCAACTTTGCTGTGTTCTTAGCCTTGACAGTTTGCATCAATGAACTTTATTTGAATGAATTTTAGTGAAGTTTGAGACTGTGGAGTCTTTAACAAAATGGGGAAAAAAAATCCAAGTAAGTATCCTGCTTTAGATTTAGATTAGATCTTAGGAAGAAATTCTTTACTGTGAGGGTGGGGAGACGCTGGAACAAGTTGCCCAGAGAAGCTGTGGATGCTCCATCCCTGGAGGTGTTCAAGGCCAGGCTGGATGGGGCTTTGAGCAACCTGGTCTAGTGGGAGGTGTCCCTGCCCATGGCAGGCGTTGGAACTCATTGATCTTTAAGGTCCCTTCCAACTCTAACCATTCTATGATTCTATGTTCTACTGCTTGGATTTCAGAAGGCCTTCAGCAGGGTTTCTCAGAGGAGCTTCTTAAAAAGTAAGGCTGCCGTGGAACAAATGGGAGAGTCCTCATATGGATAAATAATTGTTTAAATAAATAGCAGGAATACATAGTCAGTTGTCATGGAAAAAGCTCACAAGTGAAGATCTGGAGGGATCTGCACTCAGGTACCTGTTTAGTATTATTGTAAATAATACTATTCCTTCTTGGAGAAGATTGCCATAGCACTGAAGAACTCCAGCCCAGGGTTCATCTCCTGAACACAGCACTCACACATACTTAGTCTCTGTGGAACTTTAGCTGCCTAATTTTTTTAGGGAGGGTTTGTGATGCTGTGCTGAGGACTTGGATGTAGCTTAGATTTGATTATCAGGAATGCAAGCTGAACTGTTTGGGCTCAATCTTACTTTTTGTTTTTGATTTGAGAATCTGACATGTCTCTTCCTGGGAAAATATTGGTTTGGAGCCCTTGAAGCTTTCCAGAGATCAGCACGGGTATTTGAAGTAGGCATATTCCTTCATCCAGTGTCTTTCTGTGAAGTGCTGGATGATATCAGACTTCTTCCCTTTCTTTAGAAAGAGGAACATCGATGCTGAATTCTGGGAGAACATCAGGCATGGTTTAAGTAGTATGTTTCGATCAGACTGACAGAAGCCATCCTGTGAGGTGCTCTGGCAGCTGCAGACAAGCAGTTGAGCTTACTGTGGCAACAACCTGAACCAGCTGCACATTTTGATGAGCTCTGTTTTGGTTTGGGTTTGTTGTTTTGTTTTTTTTTTTTCCAATATATATTCATGTCATAGACAATAGTGCAGTAGCAAGCATTTTATTATATATCTGTGCTCACGTCCTCACTGCCCTGGCTGTTCAGACATGTTTATGTATAAATTCTGCCAGCCAGACCTCCTACTCTCCCATCTTAAGAAGCTGGCAGTGGTAGTTCAAAGTGCAGTGGAAAGCGAGGAAGAAATAACTGGGAACAGAAAACATGTATTGTTCCAGACACTGGGAAGATGGAGCTCACTCATTAGCACTCTGCAGTTCAGCTCTAATCCATGAAACGTGCAGTGCCTGCTCAGGCACCCAGGGCTGAGCTGGCACTGTGTGTGTTGCACAGGAGCTCTGGAGGCGTGCAAATCTGTGTGCTGAAACGGGTCACATCTGAGACTCTGATCTTGTAGCTACTTTGGCAGCCAGAACCTCTTGCACTTTGAATGTTCACTTCTGCTCTTGGAAATGAGAACCTGAAGACTGAAAGGGTGGGCTGGTGAACCTTTTTAACCTTGGTGACCTCCTCTCCAAGATGGTTACTGCTGCCTCTTGGCAGTCCTCTTGCCTGCATTTTGCCTTTGCAAGGATCCAGCATGTTATTAAGAGAGTCTCTGAGCATTTGGGTAGGGATGGCAACATCATAACATCTGCTGGAGGGCTCATGGAGATGGGAGAGTGCTGCTGTGCCTCTCTTTCTCCAACCCCTGTGTATGGAGACAGGCATGAACAGAATATATTTAAACTTTCCATGGGGAAACATAAATAACAGCTCACAAACGGAGAGCCCAGCTTGCATCAAGCGTTTCTAGTCCTTGTCTTTGTGTGCTGCAGTATCTATGGGTGTTAGGGTGGGCTTGCATTGCTTGCAGGGCTTAGGGGCTTCTGGCTCTCTCATGGTGTGGCTGCTCCTCTTGGGGAGTGCTGGCTTTCACTCCCCTGCTCTCGAGGAGTGCTTGCTGGCATGTGGAAGCTCATTGCAATTCAGGGGAAGTAGCTGAAACTTCTCTTCTAGAAAAGTAGGTCAGGGAATCTGCCTGTCAGGAATGTCTGGAGGAAGAGAAGGGGATTGGTTGAAGGCGACACAATTTGAAGAGCCCGACACAATCCACTTCCATCTGTTTTTACTGAAGAGATTTGTGGCGTGAATGTAAGTCATAAAGGCTTCTATAAAAATACCAGTTTCTGCTAGAGTGGCATCTGGTGACCTGAGGTGTAAGTCTGGAGTGGAACCTTTGGGTCTGGCTTCTCTGTGGTCTTGGGCATCTCACTGTCCCTTTCTGCACCCTGTCTTCTCATGTGTGAAGAGGAGGTGTGACTGAGTGACCAGCGGCGTTGCTAAGTCACGCAGTGGGATGGGAGGATGAGGTGAATCGTGCAAGCTCTAGTGATCTGTTATAGTAGCAAAAAGGAAGGAGATGAGTAGAAACGGCTGTGTTTTGGCTACTTGCTTTTTATCTGGAGGATAAGAGCCAGGAGGGTGGCATGTGTGTGGAAGGATTCCTGTTGCTTCTCTTTCACTACAGCAGTGGAAGGGAAATTTGGTCAGCCAAAGAAACGCTGAGACCAGTTCAGGTCAGGCTCAATGGGAGATGAGCGTTACTGTCCAACTTCTGGCAACCTTGCTGGCTTCAGTAGCTCCTGTTTGCACCCCTCATTCTGTCTACAGGGGTGTTTTCAGCCTGCTCCAAGTGGGTCTCTCTGCTCTTACCAGAGAGGTCTTCAAAGATGTGCAAATGCTGCTGCAGGGCTCCTGTCATGATGAGTGCTTTGGTAGGAGGAACTTTTGCCACCACACTCTGAACTGCCTTCCCTCAGGAAAGGTACATCCCAGTCCAGCCTGTGGTGGGAGTGGTTTGCAGCAAATGGGCCTTCTTTCCCTTATCCCTGTCATGTGCTGGAGACAGAGCAGCTCAGTAAAGGGTCTTTGGACTTACAGTGCTGCCAGTCTGGTGAAGGCAGGCGACGAGCAGACCTGCTTGCAGCAGCTCACAGGATGGACTTGCCTGAGCTTGCCACAGCAGGAAGTGAAGTGTGGACATAGACGAGGAGGGGCTCATCCTGTGCCACTGCTTGGTGCAGTGACTTGCAGCCTGCAGAAGACTTTGGGGAGGAAGTGTGGCATGGCAGCTCTTGTGTGGATTTCTTACCTTGGAGAAGGCTTTTTAAAAGCCTTCTGAACCTGCAGGGTGTGGACTGCTAAGACTTGGACAGCAGCAGCAGTGTGTCCTGCTACAAGCTTGTACTGTACCCAGGGCTCCCGTTTGACCACAGTACCATAGGATAAAAATGCTTTCCTTTTAGAAACGACTGTACTTATAACAGTGTGTGCATAAGGCTGCATGGAGGAGAAACATTGTGAACAGCAGCCTCTTCTGTTGTAGTAAGTAGACCTGCCCTTGCATTGCTGAGGGCAGTCAGCATTTAGGTAGGTCTAACACGTCTCTTCCTCTTTGCAAACGTGCATAACCGTTAGCCAGGTGGGTGCTCATTTCTCTAGCCGCCTCAAATGCGACAGAAATGTATTCAGTGTTGCTGCTTCCAGCAGGTAGGTTTACTTCCAAAATGGGAAAAGCCAGTTTGGTTTATGTTAGTGAATCAGGTCAGGTTTTCATGAACACTGATGGCTTTTTGTCATCTCTGTGTACAAAATTGATTTTAGGTGGTGTGAGCAAGAGTTTCTCATGCTGCCAGTTCTCAGCCCAGTAACTCGCCTTTGAATTTGGGAGTAATATGTGCCAAGACGACAACCTCAGTCTTCTGTGCTGCCAGTGCTTTGGGACTGAGGTCCTAATCTAGATCAAAAGCACAGAATGTTGATGTCTTAAAATGCCAGACTCAGCTGGGGGCATACATTTCAAGATGGAAGAGTGTTGCCAATTCATATTATAAAAACATTTTCCAGGGAGAAAGGTTTGCTCAGAAAACTCACTAGGACTTATGCTAAAAAAAATTGGGCTAATGAAGAGAATCTTGTTAAGGCACAACAAGATCAGTGCATCTTCATGTTAATTATTTTTGGCAACGTGCAATCATCTGTGACTTCTGCCAGCACAAATGCAATGATCTTCAAGCCTCTTTGACAGAGTTCAAGATCTGTATGCTTCTAATAGGAGTCATCAGAGGCTTGGATGATGGCTGGGTCCCTTGTCCTTTTTGGTGGTGAGAAATATGCAAGGCTGTCAGACAACATAAAATTCCTTTCTTCAAAACAGGTCAGAGCTGGAGGACCAAATGCTAACAGTAATGTTGCTGCTATTGCTGGCAGACTCCCCAGGGCTCTGCTGCAGCCTTGCTTCTGGTTTCTTACCTTCTGGAGCATCTCAGCTGTATGAAAAAAGCTTGATGGTACCTTCTTGCAGAAGCAGCTTGAATTCTGTTACCCATCTCTGGGAAGTCCTTTACCACTTACCTATACCACAGCTGTTGACATAAGCATGGCCTTGGGATCCTCCCCAAGGTAAACTGCACAAAATCACATGTGAGCTCCCTGCAGGCTTTCCTCCTGGAGCCTATAAAAATTATAGGGATATTCAGCATATTCATTTCTTTTTTAAAAGTGAGAGTTACTCACTTTTGTGTTTACTAGATTGAAAATTGACAAATAATTTATCCGCTTTTGCATGGAAATGAAAGTTCAGTTGAAACCCCCAAAGTCATTCCCTTAAAATTGCCTGACTAGAACCACTTTAGGAATGCTGGATTATAAGAACATTCATCTAAGTGTGTTTTGTATAGAAAGCCCAGTTAATTGGATGGAGGATTATTATTCCTGAGTTGTCAGTAACCAGTGGATTCTGTTCAATGCCCGCCAAGAGTCTGGAGCTGGCAGATTTTATTGTATACACTCTCCCCTTTTAGTTGGAGGTTCAAAGAAGAAAATCAGCTTTCTGCTTTTTCAGGCTTCCAGTTGGGTTGCCAGTGAGCCAGAGTGCTTCATTTCTGGTCACAGAGGTATTCTCTCTGTGCACCCAGGGCAGGAAATGGCTGCTGAGGCTGGGGCTAGCACTTGGCTAACTCTGGTTCCAGATGTCACTCTGCAGAGTTCCCTGTGCTTGCTTTGAGTTCTTTAAAGCTATGAAGCATTTTTACTGAAAAAAAAAAACAAACCCAACATTTTTTAAGTTGACAGCAAATACTTTTTATTAGCTGTATCACAAGATGAAAAATTTCAATGGACTTTTTAGGTGTTTCTCTTTTCTAAATATTTGAATAGAGTATCTCAACTTTCATGTCTGCTCTAAGAAGTGCTGGCCTGGCTTTTATCTGCACATCTGCTTTGAAGGAAGGCTGTTACAGAGGAGATTAAATAGAAGAGATTTTTGCAAATGTTCTTCCTGCACTAAGGCTCAAGTGTAATGACATCTGAAGGGAGACCCAGGATTACTGAAGGATGAAGGTTCTCAGCCCAGATGAATCACCACTGTTGTGTGGTCCCCAGAAAGCACACCCACCTGCAAAGTGGCAGTTATGCATCTGTGACTGACAAATCTGGCCTGGGGCTTGGGCAGCCCAAATCAGTTGCCTCTGACTTCTGATGACATTGGGCTGTGGATGGATGTTGTCTAGAAAACCCTTTGACACTGACGGTCAGTTGGATCACTTGGGGTACATGGGATGATTAGGTACAATTGTGTGCAGATGAAACAAAAGGAGTTTCAGAAGAAGAAAATAATAATAATAATAAAAACTCTCCTGCACCCAACAAAGCTGATCTACATGTGCTTTTGGCTGGGGTATGATCAGATCCAGGTCAGCCTGTGCCTTGTGACAGTGCTGGAGAGTTAGTTGCTTCTAAGCAGGTAAATTTTGTCCCAGAGTTAAGAATTGCCTTGGCCCTGTGCTGTCAATGCTCTGGCTCTTGCAATGTGGAAGATGGCAGGGTTGTATATGTTCTTGATGAGGGCAAAAGTCGCTTCAGTGGGGTCCAATTTTAACTGTCCATGTTTCTCTAACTACATGCTACTTTTAAGCAGGTATCAATCTTGTAAAGCTGTCTTTAAATTTGCCAATGCAATTTTGGTGCATATTAAAAAACCTGAACAAGTGCAGGCTTGGCATACATCCTTCATCAGGTGGAAGGCAGTTGTAGGTAGCATGCAATGGGGGCAGCTGAACCTGCTGTGGCAGTGTGAAATGGGACTGTTCAGCCTTACCTGGGTATTGATGGAGGAGTTCTAGAAAGCAGCAGAGTAGTTGCTTGTGAACCCCAATAAGTGCCTCTGCCTTCCCGCTCAAAAGCATAGCAGTGCTTTCTTCTCTGGTGGAGTAACGGTGCTCTTTAGCCTTTCTACAGCCAAAGCCTCCTCCATCAATGGCCGATGCCTCAAAAGGGAGACTTCCAAACCTTCTTCCTTCTTTCAGGGTACAAACCTATTTTAATTCTCCCTGTTGCTAGTTCAGTTCCTGGGCCTTGGCTGCACTCTAGGACTGTAAAGAGCCGCGTTGTTCTGTGTGGTATTGCTCATCACAACCGGTTATTCCATTTAAATAAGAATCTTTATGTGCAGGTGACATCAGTGGTCTTTGGTGATATTTGATTCTGTGGACAGAACAAACTGCACTCCTGTTCCCTCAAGTGTATTCAGTGGGACTTCCCTGTATCATGACACGGCTCTGGAGCATGCTGTGTTGGCTATGAGTGCTTGTTGGTGAGGACCTCATGGGGCCTAGCTTTCTCACTGGCTGAATACAGGAATACTGGAGATGCTGGGCTGCTTCTGTAGTACAGGCTTTGGGGGGAAGCGTACTCTATCTGCAATGACGTTGGTGGAACTGCTTCTCCAGTGTCAGGTTGGTCCAGAGAACAGCTCTGAACACCTCCCACCCAGCAGCAGGCAGGATTGCTGCTGTTGGGCTGTGCATCCCTGGCCCTGCAACTGCTGGAGCTACTGCTTGTGTTTGTGAGGCTGTGTGCTCTGAGCATGTCAGGTGGTCTATGCAGCTTTCAGGATTCTGGATAGTTGCTGAGTTGGCAGGTATTGTTGGACCTATGTCTCCCCTCACTTCAGCCTCTGTGCCTCCATCCCCTCCACCACCTCTGGGTTGATTCTGCCACCTGTCACCTAGAAAGGAAATGCTGATGCTCTGATGTGGAATCTCTGATGGATCTTTTCTATCTTACATAAGGGAAGAGTAGGGTGATTGCACCCAAGGAATCATGCTAACAAAAGACCCTGTGCTTTTGTACCCTGATAAGTGCTCTTCAGCTTTCCTGGGAGAACAACTTAGTCTGCCTCTTCTCCCTTTGCGATTACTCCAAGAAAGGGATTTACCTCTACTTTGACTTGGCAGCCTATTTATAGCTGCAAACTGAGCACCAATGAACACAACATGCTACTAAGAAGCTGATTGAAGCTTTTGAAGCCTTGGCTTCTCTGGGTTTGTATTTTGTTCTTGTTTCTACATGTTCCTGTTTGTGCCCTTGGTAATTTGACTTGGCTTCATCTTTTAGATGCTTGCTTTTTGGCCCTTGAAACTGAAGATAGCATGACCTAGCCAGATCTGCTCTACTGCCCCTCCCTTTGGGCACTAGGGTGGGTTGTCTGATGCCTTCACAGCATCACTGTCAAGGAACTGCAAGCTATTTCTGAACTAGGTTTTTCCTTTGAGTGGGACCCTGTGTCCAGATCCTGGCTTTTAGCTAAGTTTGTTCCCCTGGTGTTGTTGTCCCTTGTCTTCTGTTCTGTTCCTAAAAATTCTAACTGGCTAGAATGTCAGTCACTTGCGGTCTTACTGCTTGCCCTTAACCACTTCCTCCATGTGAGGTAGTCAGATTCAGAGCTGTCCCCTCATGGTTCTTTTCAAAACTTTTGCAGTATTATTCCGGGCTTGAGCTGGCTTTTATTTCTTTCATAGGCTTCTTTTACAGTTTGATCAGTGAACCAAAAAAGCCACATTTATGTCTCTTCTGCTTCAGTTGGCTGATGCAGAGCTGCCTGTGAGCAAGTCTCAAGGCATGTGCACTGGCATACATTTTTCTAACAGATCATGTAGAAGAGCTAGGGATGACTTATCTCAAAAATGTCTAATGACCTCCTGAAAAAAATTCACAGGACTTAGAAGGAAAATAAGGACACTTGCATCTGAAGACATGTTTGACTTGGCCAACACATGCCCAGATAACGGGCATAAAGAAGCACTTCTGTTGCACCAGGTGGCTTTGTGTGCACCCAGTGTGCAGGAAATCCTTCACTCCAGCCACAGATTCCCACGGGTTGGAGGGAAGGGTGGTATGACAAACCACCTGTCCCTCCATTTCCCAGGTTCTCTGATAGGCACTCTGGTGAGTCCTACAAAAGTGCTTTTTAAAGGGAGTGAGTGGTTGGGTAGAGTGTTGGGTTTTTATCCACGTGTGTTAGGAATTCAAATAGCCTTAGCCAGGGTGTCTTTGGATGGCTGCAATGTGCCTGTTGTGGCTGGAATATAGGATGTGGTGACAAGGCACAACAAGTTCTTCATGGACCCTTTTGTTAGGCAGGATATCTGTCATGATAGCTCTTAGCTCTGCTTGCAGCTTGCTGAGATGCTGGCACAGTGATCCTTGGAAAGAATCTCCACTGGGACAGCAGCTGGAAGCGAGCAGCTCCAGGTGCATGGATTGTCATCTGCTTGGTCTGTGTGCTGTTTGCTGGAGTCCCCAGAGCCCTGTCAGTCTGCGAGTAACTGTCTGACACTGCTGAGCCCAAGCTGCAGTGCTTTTGAGAGCAGGGGCTATGCCTGCTGGGAAGCCTGGCAGCCTACTGGGAAATGTTGTGGTGCGTGAGCATGAATGACCGCAGGCAGCAGCTGCCCACGTGCTTTGCCCAGAGAGGTCCTCAGGGGGAAGCTGTTTTTGCTCTGGCCTGCTGCAGCTGAGGCTGCTTCCTGGACAGAGCTCCTCTACTTTTGCAGGGCAGCTAGTTCCTGCTTCTTGGTGCCTTCTTCCAGAAAGCCTGATGTTACGGGGGTGCACCTGAGCACAAGGCACTCTTCTATTGCTGGGGCTTTCTGGCAAATACCTTGATACCCCAACAGCTAGAGAAGCCATATGGGCAAGCCATAGCAATGTGTACAGCCTTCTCAATTCCACTCCAGTTGCATGGCTTGTGTGGCATCTCTGTCTCAGAAAAGCATGCAATTTGGGGTAGAAACAACCCAGCAGCTTTGGATTGCAACGGTGTGACAAGATGGGTGTCTCTGCCAGGAGGGCCTCTTTCTGAGGCTGACTGATGAGAAGATCCAGTGCACACTACAGTGTTCACAGGCATCTCTGTGCTAAAAGGAAAGTTGCTCTGTAGCACCAGATAAGCTGCCACACCTTGCCATTGGATGTGTGAGATAGCTCTGGTATGTCTATCTACTACAGGTTCGGAAAACTCATATCAATTTATTGTCTTTTAAACAGTTATTCTGTCACCCAGTGGCTCTTTCCCACCCAGGAAGGGGAATCAAGGAAACGTGAGGTATAAACAGATTTAATAGGATAAGAGTAAATAATTAACAATAACAATAAGGAACCAGTATTGATCCCAATACTAATGTAAGATGTACAAGAGTTATACTCATCCAATTCTATCAGTAGGAAGCTGTGCACTCCCAGCAGTGGACAGCAAATGTCAGACACTGCGCGTGCAATGGCTTCAGGAGGAAGGGAAAGACTCAGGGGTTCGGCACCAGGGCAAGGAGTTCTCTGAACTGCAGCCATCAAGGCAGAAAGAAACTACACAGCAAGCTTTCTAATTGATACTGAGTGTGATATTCATGGTATGAAATAATCCTGTTGGTCAGCCCGGATCAAGTGCCCAGGCCTCACTCCTCCTTGTCTGGGCACCTGACAAGGCTCAAAAACACTGAGACCTTGAATCCCACATAGCCTGGCTGGCTATAAAATCAGTATTTGCACAAATTTAGACACTAGAGTTTTCCAAAAGTGGAATTCTCCCAAGCATTAAGAAAGTAGCCCTGTGTTGCTCAACCTAGGACACTGTCACAGTAACAGGTTGGAGCAGCCAACAGGGTCTTTCTAGGCAGATCTTGGCATTTCCATTCCACCCTCTGGTCTTGCTTTTGACACAGAGTGATTGTTCTTCTGTTAGCAACTGCTCTTTCATAGCTCCACCACTTTTCAGACAAGGATCCTTGTGTCTGTCATGTGTGGTCAGCACAGTGTCCTTGCTGGTCCAGAACAGTGGATTAAGAAACCCGTGTGTCAGAGAGGTTAAAAACTTGTTGGGAAACCCCATGCAGAAAACTTAAGGTCACTTTTATTCAGCTTGGATCCCTTTTGCTTTTGCCTCGAAAGTAGTTCATGGAGACCCAAAGTTCTGGGGTTGTGGGTGAAGAGCAGCACTTTGAGCAGTGCTAAGCTATGAAGGTGTGGGTCAAACCGGTCAAAAGGAAAAGATTTAAAGCAAAACTAGTGGGAAAAGCTGTGAACAGAGGCTGAATACACGTGGGAAAACAACACAGTAACTTTATTAAAATCACAGTGTTCCAGCCTGTCCAGATCCTGGGGATGATAATACTGTGCCATGATGCTTCAGTAGACCATTTTTCTGTTGCTGACTTTTTCTAGCACAGAGCAGCGTGACCAGACTGTAAAATGACATTATGAGGTGCCAGGTTTGTCTCTGACTTGAATCAGATTAAGCATTAGCAGGAAAAGAATTTTGTTGGGAAACACGCAGTTCCCAAGAGTATTTTAGTCTTTCCTCTTAGCTTTTGAACCTGTAGGGCAACTTCATTTAGTATTGATGGAAGAGTAGAAGGCTAGAAGTTTAAAAACCATATTATTCAATACAAGGAAGGTGCAGGGAAGCCTCGTGAGCAGCAAAATATGTCAGTTCAAGTTTCGAAGCTGCAGCCACACCAGAGCAGAAGGTTGGGCATTCTCTGCCTTGTCATTGGCACCCACTGCTTGCATTTTGCCTTAACATGCTTATATACATCCTACTTGGGCAGGCTGGAGGCCTGGGGAGCAGAGCTGTGCTGTGTGAGGGAGACGTTTCCTCCACAGTGGGACCAGCCTCATTGGCAGCAGCGACTCCTGAGATCAGGGTCGGAAGGATGCATGTCTTGTGAGTGATTTGCTCTCCAGGCTGGCAAAGCTTATGGAAGCTCTCAGCCCACGGGAAGGATGGGTCAGGAGGTGACATTTCCTGGGAGGAAGCAGACCTCAGGTCAGGAGGTGGCATTCAGGTTCTATATTGACTTTTCTGTCTCTTTGTGTGTCACTGTGTGCAGTGTCCCACACTGAGCGACCCTGGAAAGAAGCACAGTGGCAAGCGCTTGTGTCCTCGACACAAGTCCATGACACAAACAGCTAGCAGGCCAGAATCACCACTTCTTTTCAAGGCTGTCTCTATTGCTGATTCCAAAACTGTGGAGCTGTCTGCAGATATGGAGGCTGCAAAGGACAGTAGTGCTTAGAGAAATATGCCAGGGAATAGGAAAGAAGCATTTAATCATATAGGCTTATCTTTGGCTTGCCTCCACTATTGCATTTGAATTGGTCTGAAAACACAGCATTTGTCTTGTTTTAGAGGCAATTTGCTTGGAGAGATGCTGGCATACACTTGCCCATGTGACGAGGCATGGCCAAACCTCAGAGGAAGGTTCCGCAGCCTCTCCGTGCGTGACTTCATGTGGCTTGGGCTGGTGTGTACTCAGGAATGCATCTTGGCTGAGCTCTTTTAACAAGGACCTTTCAAAAGCATAACCTGTTAAAGCCCTTTGTTACTGGACTAGTCACTATGTTTCTCTCAGTTTTGGCTACAGGTTGGCTGCAGCAATCAGAGAGCCGTTTTGAAAACCCTGGGCAAGAGAATACTTTTGCATATCCTGTTAGGCACTTAGAAAGACTTTGATATTTTCCTAGATAAATCCAACAGATCCGTTCTGTAATGCTGAGTGAATCTTCCAGACAAAATCAAGCGAATCCATTACCTGGCTGTGCTCGATCCTTCCTCAGACGTGGCTGCTTTCACACAGATAGCAAGCAGCTCTGATAGCTGTGGCTGGTGATCACTGGTAGCTACTACTGCTGGCTGAGAATGCACACAGTCTGTTGATCTTCATGTCCCTCCTTTGAACCTCCTTATCATATAGGTGCATTTGAGCCAGCCTTGTATGTCTACTATGCCTTGTCTTAACTGTTGTACCTCTTTGGGGTGTAACCTGCTCTTTCCCTCTTTCCTGCATCTGTTGTGAGAGGCCGTGCCATCTCAGTGGCATTGCAATACTAGGAAATATATATCTGAATGCAGAGGAGTGCCAAGAGCTTTTGATGGGAGAGCACACTGTTCCCAGGAGGCCTCTGGGTGGCAGTCAGAGCTCCTGGGCAGACCTGTGTGTGGTCCCTGCAGTGGGAAAGCCGCTTTTGAGTGTGTTTAATAGAGCAGCTGGATGAAGGAAGCTCAAGGGCAGGTCGCTGACCAAACCAGAGCTGTTCTGAGATCATCTGCCCAGAGATTAAAGAGTTAGGCACTCTTCCAAGGGCTGATTGGAGCAGAGCATGCCTGATAAATGTATCTACACAGTGAGGTGGTGATGTTCAGTGCAATTAAGAATAGACTGCCAAGTCAGATAAGAACAGTGGGGGCTGTTGGGGTGGGCTTTCTCTCCAGTGAGGATAGAAAAATAAAAAAAAACCACCCCCAAAATTAGCTGCTCCAATTCAATACAGTGGTGCTGAGGTCCCATTTAATGCGCTGCACTGGCAGGGCCTGCACTGGCCTCTTTGAAAAGAGGCTGCAGTCTGTCTTGAGTGGCCACCCCTGGGGGGCATGTGCTAACCAGGGCACAAGGTTGTGAGGAGGACTCTGTGCAGCTGCAAGCAGCCAACCATGAAGGAAAGGTGAACGTATCTTGCAGAGCACTGTTTTCTTCCCTTTGCCTCCCGTTTGTCCTGACTGAGTATGACAGCTTGCTCTTGGTAACGTATACCCTGCCGACACCAGCATTCTTTGCTATTCTCAGCAGCCTTTGCCCTCTGTTCTCCTCCCACTATAGTGCAGCCAACCTGCTGTGGGGAGAAGGAACCCCTTCTCAGCATGGCTTTTATGTTCGTTTGCTGGTATAACCCTCAGAGACAAAAGGAAGAGGAGTGTTAGCTGGTCCTCCAGAATATCTGAGTTCTGACCTTGGGTTTGTCCTGTTTAGAGGCACTTGGAAGGAGGTGGTTTGTGGAGGGGACCAGGAATGGTCACATGGCAAAACAGGTTGGATTTCCTAAGGTAGGCATAGCCCTAAGCTGTGAAATGCTTTACGGGAAGTGAAGGTACGTAGCAACCTGGGGAGTTCTGTCTTCCTGCCCCTCGTGCTTTGGGATTTCCTTTGGGGAAGATTACTTGGGAATTGCAATGAGTCAAACCTACTGCAATTTGTGGTAACAGAGTTCTGCTTTGGATCCAGCAGCAGGGCAGACGTGCTAGTGGTAGCAAGCTGCTGTCAGCCAGGATACTGGTGAGCCAAAATCCCTCCCTCGTGGCAAGGAGAGGATTGCTGGTCAGCACCAGGGATGCTGTGCTGCTGTGTACTACCTTGTGTAGCTCAGCTGGGAGTCTTGATACACAGCAGACATTTGGTGCTGCTGGCTCTAGCTCTTTCCTTGGGGACTCCAGAACAGGGTGCTGTCATGGCCTTTTGACATCTGCATCCTGCTGTGGTACATCAGCACAGCTTGCTTTACTTGCCCTTCCCAGGCTGCAGGAGGTGCAGTTGCTGGAGGGCAGAGAGGAAAGAGTGCGCTAACAAGCCCCAGTGCTCTGTCATGCTTTCCCTTGGGGAAGCTTTCAAAGCAGGCTGACCTCAGCTTTCATCCCAGTTCATCTTAAAGCATGTAATTGGCCACCTACCCATTTTGATGCCTGAGCTGAAGAGCTTCATGAAGAACCTGCTGTTGTCTCAGTTCATCTCTCCTGTTTGCTGGCAACAAGGACTTGGTTTCTGAAAGCGGAGTAGGTCTCTCCTCCCCTCCCGTGCATCAGTGGTGCCTCATGCATAAATATCATGGCTCATGGAGTATCTAGACTTCAGAAAGCTGTGGCATAGAGTGCATTCCAGGCAGTATCTCACTGCTCGAACCCTGTTTGTGTGCTCTTCCCTTGGCACCTGCTTTGACTACGGTCAGAGGTGAGTTGTAGGGCTGGACACCCATCTGATCAGAGCAGGTAAAGAGACGTTTACAACTTCTGTATGAGACTAGTCAGTCTGCCTGGCAAGCTTTAAGGCATCACCATCACCCGGGTGGTCTGTTCCTGGCTGGCTGCCTTCTGCCCTCTAGTGGGAAGCTTTGCAGGAAAAAAGGTGCTGCACAGCAATTGAGCAGGGATGCAGGAGTATCCGTTTCTTGTGAGCCCCACTGAACATCTGGCATCTCTCCAGAAGCCCAGTCTCAGAGGTTGATATAATCTGGAAAGGCATACCTGAGCTGTCAAAGTCAGGAAAAATATTGAGGATCTGGTAAACTGTTCTTACCGAAGGCTTAGCCTGTGACTGTACATTTGATAAAGCTGGTAGTGTTGACAAGGATGCATGGAGAACCATTGCTGGGAAAAGTGGACGTGCTCTAGCACTGGTAGGGGGCATGGGAGCTACAGGGAAAACCCAAGGACCATGGCTGCACCACTTGAAGAAAGCAGTGCAAGTGTTTGGGTGAATAATCCTGCCCAGAGAATGAGCTGCCACTCACCAGTGGTCAATAAGCCAAGCCCTGAACAGCCCAGGGTGCCAGGAGAGACAAACGTACTGTTCCTGCTCAAAAGGAATGTGAGATCTGCTAGTAAGGTTTTATATTCATTAGCAGACAGATGTACTGTCTAAAGAGCTCCCGTTGCTGCCTTGCTTTGCGCTCCAGCCTTCACCTTCCATGTATGATCCCAGTAGAAGTACTCCTCAGCACCTCCACCTCCTGTGTCCTGTGAAAAAAGAGATCATGGAATCATAGAATGGTTAGAGTTGGAAGGGACCTTAAAGATCATCAAGTTCCAACGCCTCTGTCATGGGCAGGGACACCTCCCACTAGACCAGGTTACTCAAAGTCCCGTCTAGCCTGGTCTTCAACACTTCCAGGGATGGGGCATCCACAGCTTCTCCGGGCAACTTGTTCCAATGCCTCACCACCCTCACAGGAAAGAATTTCTCTCTAGCATCTCATCTAAATCTCCCCTCTTTCAATTTAAAACCGTTACCCCTCATTCTATCACTACCTTCCCTTGTAAAGTCCCTCCCCATCTCTCTGGTACGCCCCCTTCAGATACTGGAAGGCCATTACAAGGTCTCCCCAGAGCCTTCTCTTCTCCAGGCTCAACAACCCCAGCTCTCTCAGCCTGTCTTCATAGGAGAGGTGCTCCAGCCCTCGGTCATTTCTGTGAATCATTTTCAGATGTCTGAGGTTCCCTATTTACCCAGTGCTGAAGCTGCTTCTCTGCCAGACACCCTTCCCAGTTTGTGAGTAAGTTTTAGGTAGTTGTTCAGCTCCAGTTTTGCAGGGTGCTTCCAAAGCTGCTGCTCCCCTACTGTGTACAGTGTACCCCCAAATCTTTTAGCTGAGATTTGCCATAAGTAGGTCACAGTTATTTTCTTCTCCTTAATAGTTGCTCTCAGGCTTATGGGGAAAGCATTGGCTCTAACCTGCTCCTCCTGTACACTGCATGGATGTGTTTTCACGGAACGATGGGGGTTGGAAAGGACCTCTGGAGGTCATCTAGTTCAACCTCCCTGCCAGAGCAGGTTCACCTAAAACAGGTGAACCCGTTTTTCATCCACTTTCCCTTCCATCTCTACCAGCCTTAGGACTTGCACCTCTGTTTTGTACTCCCCTGGCATCAGGAGCTTTAGAGATGTGTGGCAGTCACTGGAACACAGGCCTTGAAATGCAACAGCTCAGAACCCCAACTACAAAAGTCAGTGCTCGCTTAGCTGAGGTGAGTGAGAGCGTGTGTCTGTGTGTGTATGTGTTGGTGTACCTGTGTTTGTGTGTGGGCTCCTTTTTGTTACCATCCTCTTAGCTGGGGGTGGTGGCAGTGAGGGGTGTGTGAATGCGTTTGGGTGTACTGGTACTCCCGTTTGTTACCTCCTCAGCCAGTGGAGGGGTGCAGTGGTGGGGTGTGTGCTCCTGCTTTATACCAGGTGGAATAGGGAGTGAAAAGTAGGAGCTGCTTTATTTTGTTGCATGTTTAAAAAGCCGTGATTAGGAGAAGGGATTTTTGGCTGACTGACCATCCCAGTTAGTGATGGAAAGGTGGCAGTGTTTTTGAAGGTAATACCAGGAAATTGTGAGTACCTCGTACCAGGAAATGACCAGTAGTGAAGTGCAGGAGTATTGAGTTCCAAGGAGGCTGTCAGACTGTCCTATTAGGAGCTCATTTTTCGTGTTGCTGTCAATGTTACACGGGTTTGTTCACCACAACTCAATATAAAGGGAGTCATTGCAGTAGTTCCACACTTCAAGAGCAGTTGCTACTCATGCCATTTAATTATACAATCAAGTAGATCCAGATTTATAATTTACCTACCAAAGGTAGGTGACTTGGGGGGATCACACAGTGATCAGTTCTGGGAAGACGATGGGGTAGTTGCTGTGGGATTTGGCTGAAGTGTTCAGAGAGGTGTCCCATTCTGATCACTGTGGATTGATCCTGTCCTGTAGAGATCTGCAGGGATTAGGATGAGACCCACTTGCTGTCCAGTACTGGCACTGAACACCTAGTGTTGACACAAATCTGGGTGATGCAGGGATTGGTTAAATAACAGATCAAAAGAGGGTCATCAGGGACAGCCAAGCTGTTAGGGAGCAGACTTTTAAAAATTGTGTGCTCTTGTGCTGCATATCATGGAACCATAGAATGGTCCAGGCCAGAAGGGACCTCTAGGGTCATCTAGTCCGACCTCCCTGCAGTCAGCCGGGACACCCCCAGCTAGACCAGGTTGCCCAGGGTCTCGTCGAACCTCACCTTGAATATCTCCAGGGAAGGGGCCTCAACCACCTCCCTGGGCATTTAGATAAGTGCATTTAGACTCCAGAACATGTGTGCTAATCCCTGTGGGAAGGGTAATGGTGTTTTAGAAAGCACTGTTTTGAGAAGGGGTTGGAGTTGCGGGGTACAAGCTATGCCTGAGCCAGTGAGATCTTCGAGTGCTGCAGGGGAGGAAGAGCAGAGGGTGGAAGGAGGTAGCCACCCTCTCGCATGTGGTATGGGAGGGACCATGGGCAGAGTTCAGGCTCTCCCACTGTGTAAAAGAGATCTTGAAAACTGGAGAGCGGTAGAGAGAGAAGAAAGAAGCTTTGAAGTGCCTTATTGGACATAAAAGAGCTGCTGAAGTGGGCAGAGCTGATCAATATGCACGTACTTTTCCCCGAGAAAAAATACTAGGTACTGGTGGGACTCCTGAGTGCCTCAGAGAGGAGCATGAAGAGGTAATGAGTGGATTAATTTGGATAAGGATTGCGTTTTTACAGCAAGAACAACTGCCAGGTAGAATTTTAATCTTTCAATATCCTCAAATTAAGATTGGATATCCTTATGGAAGTTTTAATCTTTTGGAGATAATTTCTCCGTGCACATAACTACCATGGCTGGATCAGTGCTGTGTGGAAAACTTAAGGAGATGTTCTGTCCTAGTCTTAAACATTCAAGTCTCATTCTTCTCTGTGGCTTGTCTAGGGACTAGGGACAGTCAAAGTTAGCACTGGTTAGTGATAGTGTTAGCTAAGCTTAGTCCCTTTGCAAGCTTTTCCTTAGTGCATTGCGTGCAGTTGCTGTACCCCATCTTCCTGGGTAGCACTCCCCCTCTCTGTCCTAGGGGTGGCCTCCTTGTGTTTGGCCACACTCCCTGCAGCACACTCCTGACTCAGCTAACTATTTCTGGGGACTAAGAAGTCAGCCCTAGATGATGAAATTTCTCCCTTCCTACAAGCAGAGGCTCAAAGGAGAAGGCTGGATAGAGATGGGATCGCTGGTTGTAGTGCTAGTGTGCACAGGGTACCAGGGCTTAGGGGGCTGTAGCCCTGAGCTTTGCCTGAAGGCATCCAGGCCATCTGGCAAAGAGGTGGGCAGAGCTTGCCTGCACTCCCAGCTTCCTGACTTCTGGTCTCCACCATGCCCTGCTGTGCAAACACAGAGGACAGAGCAGCAGGGTTTTAGTCACAGTCCAGCAAACCTTCTGCACAAGCTAAAATAATTTTAGCAGAGAGGGCAGGGATGTTGTAGAAGGTGAGTGCTTGCTAAGCCCTAAACCTGTCCTGCAGTATAGCTGTCTGTCCTTCCCTTTCCAGTACCATTCCACCTCTGCACTGTTCTACGCTGCTGCTGTACCATGTAGCAAGAGCAGGGTTTTTTTCCCTTTCTAAAAACAAGCCAAAAAAAAATAGGGGGAATAGATTTGGCCCTCAGAGAGCACAGTGCATCAGACAGAACACTATTTGGTAGCAGCCCATCTGTTCCCCAGGAAGGGTGGCCTAAATCTCAGGTACAGCATACAGGTATCCACCAAAGTCCTGGGTACCACTGGCTGCAGCAATGCAGACCTTGAGTGTGGAGCACAGAGGCTTGTGACAGTGTTACCTGTAAAAACGTGTGTGGCCTGTGCTCCCTGACACAGAGTTCCTTACAAGTAGTCTCCACAGGAGTCCTGCTGCAAGCTCCTAGGCAGGAGGGAGGTCACGGTGGCTGTGTCTCACAGGCACTGAGTAATCCTTGGAAAAGCAAAAGTATCTCTTCTCACTCACCCTCAGGCTCCTTTGTGGATTTTTTTCCTGGAAGTGCCTCTTACCATGCTGAGTGTCCAGGTTTGGAGGTTCTCAGGGTGGCTCTGCTGTATGAGGCTTCCTGAGGGGCTGCTGCCTCCCAGCTTCCCAAGTCAGCTGTGTGTGGTGCTGTGCAAGAGAAGAGCTGAGTTGTGATGTCTGCATGGGAACATTTGCCTTAACTAAGTCCAGGATAAGAGTGGATTTAAGTGCTTTGGTTTATAAATAAACAGCACTGTGGCCAAGGTAGATTTAAGCAGAGCTGGCAACAGCCCTGCTTGGGAAGGGATCTCTTTACCACATGGCCTGCTGTTGGACTTCCTGTCGCATGCTAATCCCTTAAGCCTGCTTTAGCTCTGTTAATTTTCCTTCTTTCCTTTTTTCCCCAACGGGCTGTCTCGGCGCCGTGTGAATGCCAGTGTTCCTCAGCCAAGCTTGTGTCTGCGGCTGGGCCAAGCATCCAGGCTGCCTTCGGAGCACCGGGTACCATGTGGCTGGGCCCCAGGGATGGTGGTGCCTGAATGTGTCCCATTCTCTTTGTCTTACAGGCTCTGCAGTCTGCGCCTGAAGAAACTCACAGTCCTGAAAGAGCTGGACAAAGAGCTGAGCTCTGTGCTTATCGCTGTGAAGATTCAGGTAGGCTCCTCTTCTTGCTGCTGCCTGATGGCAGCAAGCTCATCCTTGTGCCCTCTGTGAAGTGCTGGTCTGCATGTCCCTTGCCTTGTGCCAACCTCTTGCTTCTGTCTCAGTTAGCACCCTTGAGGATATTTTGGCTCTCAGGCAGGTGGGAATGATGCGCCAGGGACAGCAGCAAGCTGCCTGGTGCTGGGTTGTATCAGTGATGAATTTGAGTAGGCCTCTGCACTGGAACAGAGTGTCTTGCTTCCCTGCCTGCCTTAGCCAAGGCCCTCCTCTCAAGCTGCTGTTTGGAGTTTGGCATCCCCCACCCCACTGTTCCTCACCCTTTAGACAGGTTCAGCACCCGGTGGTTTCTGGCAGTACCCTCCATCCGAATCCCCCGCCTGGGGAGTGAAGGGTGGGAAGGGAAAGCTGTAAGGGATCAAGCAGCTCTGTGCATGACTTCTGCTGACATTTTGCACCCTGTATGATCTCACTGCTGCCTCTGCTGTTCCCTCTTTCTCTGTGCATCACAGCTAGGCCTGGTGCCTCTACTCTGAACCAGGAAGAGGTTCAGGGGAGAGGAGCTTTGTCACCAAGGAGAGAGGGAATTTGCCACCATCCTGTGTGTGTGCAATCCTCCTCCCTCCCTTTCTGCAGCCGGTAGCGAAGAGATGGGTCCCTGTGGGTAGAGGCATAGCTCTCTGCTTTGCAAAGAACAGCGTGGAAGCAAGATGCCTCTTGGTTGTGCTGTCCCCACCACAGCTCCCCTAACCTAGTGGGGATCCTGGTGTCCTTCCTTCGTTCTTGTCAGCTGGCAGAAAAGCTGCTGATCCCATTGAAAGCGCTGTGGGGTGGGAGCTCAGCAGCTTTGCGCTCCCACAGAGCTCTTTGTGCCGCACACATTAGGATCTAAATCCTGGATTAGTGCTGGAAGCTGCAGTATTAGGAGAGCTCTGGGAGCCGGGGTTTGCCTTCATGGCAGACCTGATTCACTTGCACAGAAGAAACTGAAAGCGAAGTGTGTGAAACCCAGAGCCTGGAGTGAGGAGAGCAGGAGGATGCTGTGATCCACAAACTATTGGTCAGCATCGCATCTGACTGGCTTTTCCATCACTGTGTATATGGTGCCATTCAGGAGAGCTGAAAGCACTGGGCTTTCAGCCCCAAGACCCCTTTGGTGCAGGCTTTAGCAAAGGAACAACCCAGACAGGAGAGAGCAGAAATGCAGGACCAATCAAGGCTGGGCCACAGGTGCCAGCAGCACAGGACTAAGATCTGGGAACCAGTGCAGGGCTGTGGGTCTCACATATCTGGGCGGGCTATGCTGGTCCCTCACTCCTTTTATGTCCTGCACTGGCAGCCCAAGCTGTCTGTGCTGCTCTGGACTGGGGAACCCTGGGCTCCAGTGCAGGCCCCCTTATGCTGGGGCTGCCGTGTGCTGAGCATGTATGTCCTCAGCTGCCCCCTCTTTCCTGCACTGCAAACGTGAGGCTGCGGAAGAGGCTGCATAGTGCGACTCCAGCTCTTTCAAACAGATCACCCTCATCCCTGCTGCAGGCCAAACTTGCACCCTATTGGCAAAAGAAGTTAACAGGCCTCAGCAATGACTGTTTGAGGCCAGAGGGGCTCTTCACTGCAGAGCTTCTCTCCCTGCCTGGGAATGGAGGCTACATTCAGGGTCTTTAAGTTAAACAGTCACCCCCTCTGTGTGGCGACATACCTGTGGCTGCATGCTGGTGTAGGCTCTCTGCAGAGCTGAAGGAAACTGGAGGAAAATGCTTCTGCTCACATTACCCTGTGGATTGACACTAACTGTGGGAGTGGGATGGATTTGTGTGCCTCCCCAGGCTGCTTCCACCTGCCTGACCAGCCGCCTTGGCAGGGTCAGGGACTGCTGAGCTTTCCTGGAAGGCAGATGGAAGCTGTAGGCAGCCTCAGCACAGCCTGCCTACAGAATGGCCTCAGATGGATCCATCCCTCCTGCTCCTCTCCTAGGTAACAGATGAGTCATGCTAGCAAGAAGCTGTTTGAAGGCTGCCCAGTGAGTGTTGCCATCTCCATCTTTTGGATGGAAACAGCTGATGCATGTGATTTGTGGAAGACCTACAAGTTCCCAAAGGGGCAGCTGGGGACTAGTAGAAAGGAGAGCTATATTTTCTCTCATTTCAGTAGTAGCTCTGTGAGGTCAAGGAAGTTACTGGCCAGGAAGTAACTGCTCTGAAAGGCAGATTGCATGGAAACAAAGCTCTGACCCTGCCTGAGTGGGGCTGATGCCGAGACAATGGTGCTGGAGTGCAGTGCTGGAGACAGTCTGCTCAATGAATGTACGTGACCCAAAGGACAGTGTAAACCTGCCTGGAATATCTGGTCTGCTTCTCACAGTGATCATGCCCTTCTGGTCTTAAAAGACAGGTTCCAAGTGTGGTATTTGTTGTCATCTGCTCCTTTATCTGAGAAGACAGTTGTCAAAGGACCAAGGGAGCTTCCTATGTCTACTCAAATCCCAGAGGTGATTTGAGTATTTAATGTTCAGTGGCTTCCAGTGAGATACAGTCTGAACTCCTGTGAAAAAGGGAACTTATATCACTAGAGAGGTTTTTAAACTTTTATCCCTCATTATTTGTTTTAACAGAGCAGAGATGTCACGGAGCGTTTCCTTCTGTTTATTGTTCATCATGACATTGAGAGATTCAGATATGCTTGGCTGAGCTCCATAAAGGTGCAGATATCTGTCTTGGTGTTAAAACTGATTATGGTTTTGAAGGAAAATGTGGTGCTCCCTCTTGGCAGGCAAACTTACTGTAATTCAGAAACACCCAGTCTTGAGCTGTGAATAGAGGAAACAATCAAAGAAAGAAGAAAACAAGCCCCAAGAGTTGCAGAACTTTTGGTTCCTGTTACAAGTGCTGTGGGAAGGATGCAGATTCTCCTGCAGCTGCTTGCAGGATGTGGCTGATGACTCAGGTTCAACCCTGGGTTCTGCTCTAAAGGGATGATGTTGACAGCCCCTCCATAGTGGACCAGAATGTGTGCTACAAAACAGGCCAGGCTGAGAAGCTCATTTATTTGCCTCTGCCAGGCCTGCCTGGTGCCTCAGCCTGACCCCCTGCAGGAGCCTGGAGTTTTTGTTCCTTCTTGCTCTGCATGGAAGGTACATGCACTTTTCTGTCTACACCTCACTCGTGCTTTGTTTCTGATCTTTTTGCAACCACTTGTAGGATTTTCCACTCCTGCCTGAGCAATCCCAGCTCCCTGAATTCCTAAATAACTAAATTTGCTGATGATATTTAATGGGATATTCTTTCCTCAAATGCACTTTTAGCTTGAATCCTGGGTAGTACTTTGCTGTCTGTCTTGACCTGGTCTCCCATACTATCTGTGTCAGTTCTCTCTCCTTTTCCAGGCTTAGTATGTTCTTCTAGCCTCAACCCCATGTTTTAAACGCGATCCATCAGGAGAGATTTATACCTGAAACTGAGGCTTGTATCTTGCAAACCAGTCCTGGGCATCATGAACCTGTGTATAGCACTGGAAGCTCCTGCATGTTTTCAGTCTATTAGGTAGAGAACATCTGTGACCACAACCTCTCCCTATTGCTTTTCACTTCCTTCACAGTCCTTGTTACCCGTGATCTTCAGTGTTACAGCCTGTTACTAAGTTTTCCTGTGGTACTGGTGGGGATACTCAGCTGTTGTGCTGCGAAATTTGTCTTGTCTGGCATTACTGGAATTGCAGAACAGCTGAGCTGCATCAGGTTGCTCAAGGCCATGTCCAGTTGAGGTTTTAATTTCTCAAGGGATGGAAAATCCTCAGTCTTTCTGTGTCCTGTCCCAAGGTTTTCAGCACTCACAAAGGAAAAAAAAATATCTCAACATCTACTGGTAATTTCCCGTGTTCCAGCTCGTCCCTGTTGCCTCTCACTCTATCCCCGTGCACTGCTGAGACGAGTTCACTGCTGTCTTCTCTGCACCTGCCTGCTAAGGGTCTGTAGTAAAGTACACCTTCATTCTCTCTTCTTCCAGATGAACAAATCCAGCTCAGTTGATGTCTCTTTGTATGTCCTGTGCTTCAGCCCCTGACCATCCTGGTATCTTCTGCTGGACTTGCTCCAGTCTGTCAATGTCTGTCTTGTACTATGGAGCCCAAACTGTCTCCAGAATCCAGTTGTGGTATCACCAGTACTGAACAGGGGGGAGGATCCCTTTTCTCTGCCTGCACATTTGCTGAGGCTGAGATTGGTGTCATTTTTGCACCAGGGCATACTGCTGATGTAGGGGTACACTGATGTTCCCCAGAATCCCCTCTGTCCCTTTCTACAGACCCTGTCCTGCTGCTTGGGGTTCTTCCCAGGTGGCAAAGTCGTGGAATGTCCTAGGGAAAGACTTCTCTTTTGCCTTTGGAACCTCATAAGGTTTGTGTTGACCTTACTAGAAACCACAAACTGTTCTTAACTCCCAGTGGCTGATAGGGAGGTTGTAGCCCCCAAGTACTAGTTTCTAATCTGAGGTGGGACCCAGTTCCTTTGAACTGCTGTGTCTATTTGGTTAGCTTTGACCCATCTGCTCGCTGGTACACAGTTTAAATTAAGGAGCACTTACAAAAGCAATGATAACTGATTTGCAAGAACAGCTCTACTGACCTATCCTGTTGCTTCCCTAAAGCAACACCTCAGCTTGCTGGCACACTCAATGGAGAGCAGGAGAGACTGAGGAACCACCGGGGGTTATTTTGTACTTATAGCTGGTCCCACAGCTCTGTGGTGACACAGCCAGTGGGCATGGGCCTTGTGGGGAGGGTTTGGGATTTGTGCCACCGTGTGACTAAGAGAGCCCGGTACGTGCCAACAGCATTTTTCATCCCCAGAGTCATTCAGTGTCTTCATCAGCAGCCAAGCAGTAGAGATCATAAAGGTAGGACAGAAGGAAAGAGTTGGTGCAGGTACGTGGTTAGAGTGCATCTGTTACTGCCCTCCCAAACAAATTGTGTGTGTGGAGAGATAAGGACTGTTGCCTGAGGAAAAGACTAGGAGGAGTTTTCTGAGAGACAAGACAGGGTAGCCCTGTTTCCCTGTGAAATCTTGCCTTGGTCCCAGCAGAGCCATCCTGTCCCCTACACTGGACAGGGATCTGCACTGGATGTACCTGCTGGGGGGTAGAGATGTGCTCCAGGACCTGTCCCTTTCCTGGCTAGGCAGTGTGGTGGGACCCTTTCCTTGCCCTGTTGGTGTTGTATGCATGGCTCCTTCTGGCTCTGACAGTGTCCCCTTCTGCAGTGTCTGATGGGCTTCAGGTGCAAGGATCCAGATTAAGCAGTGCGGGCTTGGGAAGAGAAGGTGTCAAAGCACTGTCTCTTTCCTTGTGGACTGTGAACACCATTGACTTATGCGTGTGGTACAGTGGAATCTGTGGCCAAGATGCTCCAGCTTAGCTGTGTGCGTCTACCAATCTTGTTGTAGGGTTCAAAGCGAGTCCTGAGATCAAATGAATATGTCCTCCCACCTGGCGGCCTGATGGAGACTGAGCTGGAGCTGACCTTCTCACTGCAGGTACCTTGCGTTGCCTGGTCCCCTGGGCTCCCTGGTGCTCCCCTCACCTGGCATTTCTCAGCAAGCACAGCTTTGAGGGCTCAGCGTGAAGGGGACAGCTTCTGAGGAGGGACCTCCGGTGGTTGCCCATACTCAGATCATAACAGCACAGATTCCTGCTGCTGGCCAGCTGCTCCATTGTCAGGGGTTGTTTTGCTGGACATGGGGATTTGGAGGATGATGCAGAGTGCAGGTGGCCTTTGAGGGGCACCTCAAAGCTCAGCAGGTCAGATCCTGCTGTACATCAGTACCAAGGAAGGGTTTCCTACTTGTGTGTCACGCTGAGCCTGCCCTCATGCTGCCATCTTCCCCGTGCTTCCCTTCCCCAGTACCCACACTTCCTCAAGAGAGATGGCAACAAACTACAGATCATGCTGCAGCGGAGGAAGAGATACAAGAACCGCACAATCCTGGGCTACAAGACCCTTGCAGTGGGCATCATTAACATGGCTGAGGTACAGGGTGCTGGGAACTGAGGGGAGCTTCGCATGGCCTCCCTGTGCCAGTGCTGGGAAGGGAGCTGGGCCGGCTGGCAGGTGCTCGGTGCTGTGAGTGCTCTGGCTTGTTGGCTAGCTATAGGACAGAGGGGGTGGGCTGCCAGCTGCCATTGTGTCACCCTGGCAGGGGGCTTTTCTGTCTGCCTAGGTGATGCAGCACCCGACGGATGGTGGGCAGCTTCTGGGTCTCCACAGCAACATGAAGGACGTGAACATCCGAGTGGCTGAAATCAGCATCTACTCTTTGTCCAGCCAACCAATTGACCATGAGGATGGGAACGTCCCCTCAGGTCCTAAAATCAAAGCTTCAGGTGCGTTAGAGCTCATCACAGACCTGAAGGCAAGCATTTGGGACAGGACAAGGGTAACGGAGTGTGTCCCAGGAGCCTGCCAGCGATACCAGTCATTTCACTGCAGCCATAACAGGCATCATGCTTAACTCTGACATCTGTGCTGTCTGCTTTCAGATCGCTCCCCAGACATTGATAACTACTCTGAAGAAGAGGATGACAGCTTCTCCTCAGAGCAGGAAGCCAGCGATGACGCAGTGCAGGGTCAGGTAAGGGAGGCCTGGCAAGGTGGCTTGTGCCTTGGTCCCATTTCTAGGCCAGGCATCAGGGGTTTGAGGGTCATGGTTACCCTGAGCTCTCTCCTCTCCCTTGTAAAGGCTTGTCATGGTGTCAGAGGGCAGAGAGACGCAATACCTGACAGCAGGAAGAACTGTGGGCTGCCAAAGATTTTAGGAAGAACATGCTGGGTCTGAAAATGGTCAGATGTGGCAAACCCATCCCAGCCCTGTGATGAGCTGTGCCATGACTCTTTGTTGTCTTGTGGTGTTTACACTCAGGGCCAAAAAAGACTTATGGTAGCGTGCTGATCAAGCACAGGGACAAACCCCCATTCAGGGTCTTCCACACGACCTGTCCCATTCTGCTGGCTTAATATGCCATGACCTCACGTCCCTGGCAGTTGTGCCTATTGTTGAGGCTGGTAGCTTTTTGTGAGCTCAGGTGGCATGTCCTCTGAGCTAACGCTGCAGAGGTGAGTGCAGGAGAACAGCATATGGGTCACAGAGGGCTGGTGAATGCAGAGAGAAGAGTTTTAGTTTGTAACAGGGACTGTTGGAGGAAGTGCCTGTCTCTACTCTGAATCTTGCTGGTACGTGTCCCTCTGGAGGGGCCTTGGGGCAAAGGCACTGGGGAAGGTCTGGGGGACAGTGCTAAGAAGGGAGAAGGAGCTACACAGAGAGATGGAAGAAGTGAGAAGCAAGATTCTGGGGGCAGAATGAACCAAAGCTTTTCAAAATGGCAGGCAAGCGTGGAGCAGGGGAACTTCTAGGAGGTGCTGCTCTCTGCACTCTGAGTTATTCTGATATGCTGTGACCTTTTTGCCTGCAGGATCTGTTTGATGAAGAGGATGACCTGAGGAAAACCAAGAAGGCTAGGAGGAAAATGATCCGAACCACATCAATGACCAGAGTAACAGCATTTACAACATGATCCAAGGGATGGAAGGGATTAATTTCTCCCCTCCCCGTAGGGAGTTAGGGGAGCTTGGAGGGGTTGCTGGCACTGGTGCAGAGCAGAGGAGTGAGCCCTTGGCTCTGAGAAGAAGGGGCAAACCTCTTGCCATTAATGAGTTAGCTTGCAACTCAGAGCTATAGCCTAGCTCACAGTCTGTACTGTGTTTAGCCTGTCTTCCTATCAGTGATGATCTGTGTGCAACACAGTTTTGACTTGCTGCTGTGATATATGGTCTCTTCTCTTTCCCTCTCTGAGGAAGGGGAAGTTTGGTATAAGGAAGGGTGAACCATTAGCAGCTCCTCTGCCTGCCAGCAGAAGAGGGGAGCTGCCCTGACAGTCCCCTGTTCTTCAAGTATCTCCTCATCCCCATCTGCTTCAGCCCTGCACTTCCCTGGGCACCTTCTTCCTGAGTTTGTTTTCCATCTTTTCTTGCTTGAAGGCAGCATTCCTCAACCAGATGGTCTGGGGAGAAAGGGGATTTAAATTGAGAGAAAGTGCTATTCCAGCTTGTAGCAGAGTCTAAGTCCTTGCACCCTCCCTCCTTCCCAGATACAGCAGCTTCTTGTCTGGAGTCCAGAGTTAGTCAAAATCCTACAGCAAATATAAAGAGGAAGTCAGATCATAGCTGAACTTGGGCCTGTGGACCCAGAAAGGAGCTGATGGCATGTTAAAGAGAGCAACCATGTCCTGTATGTTAGTCATCTTGGAATGTGGTTTGATAGTTTTGCTGATCTTTTTTCCTCCCTTGTTTATTTGTAGCAACCAAACTTCAAGCAGAAATTTGTGGCTTTGCTGAAGAGGTTTAAAGTGACAGAGGAGGTAAGAAGCAGGGAGGCTGCCCCACCTGGCAGTGTCTTTTGCAGGCGTGTAGGTGTCAGAGTGCTGGTTCCCACTCACTGGGAGCACAAGGCATGAGCTGCAGGTGCTCAAGGATGTTACCAAAGGTGGTGTGAGACATGACACAGACTGGGCATTGGCTTTTCCAAAGCCTTCTGCCTCAAGAAGGCAGCTCTGAGCATCATGCTCAAATCAAACACCCCTTCCTGTTGGGGAGAGGAGCCAGGGGCAGAAGGATACTGTCATGCGTTGGCTCTGTTCCAGGAGCTGGCACTGCAGGAACAATCTTGTTCCTGACTGAGAGAAGGCTAACATTAGCCTGGGGGTAGCTGACCTTGGCTGGGAGCCTGCACTGAGTGTACAGCATAGCCAGTGGAGGTCCTCACAGGTGTCATAACTCCCAGTAAGCATGATGGGTGTCTGAGCCTCCTTTTGGATGTTGTGCTCATGGCATCCTCCTTTGGCCCAAGAAAGCATCACTTGCTTCTTCCATAGCCTAGATTTGGCTCCCTGAGGTGGGAACAGTGCCATGGTGTACCTTGTGGCTGAGAGGGAGCTTGTGTGTACCTGACTCAGGATGCAGGTAACTCCATATCTCTTCATTGCCCTCTGGTCTTGGTCCCACAGGTCCTGGACTCCGACCCTGTAGACCAGACCCAGGAGGTGGAGGAAGACCTGGGCTTGCTCTATGACAGTCTGGAAGAATGCAACAACAGTGACAGCGGTCCAGAGATTGAGGACAACGAGAGTGTGCACAGCACACCCAAGCCCACCCTGAGGTAAGGGTTGCAAGGAGTCACAGGTCAACAGCAGAGTCTCTGATACCTGGAGAAATGCCTTCTGACACTTCTCTGTTACGTAGGCTAATGCAGGCATTGTCTTGTCTCCACTCCCATCACCATCTTCTATTGGTACCCCTGAGCTACTCACTTGCATATCCTGCCCATTAAAACTGACTTCCTTCACATTTAGTCTGATTTAATTTCATGCCAGCCCATCATCTGACTCTTACTGGTCTGCTGGAGGAGTACTTACTTGATCTAAGCCCACGCTGTTTCCAGCTCGCATATCTTTCTGCTAACAGTCCTGGCCTTTTCAGGGCTCTCCGCACTGAAGCATGCCTGTCTGTTGAGCACTTTGTGACTACTTAAGCCAGTCCTTATGTCCCTATGAGATCTGCATGCTGCATTCCCATCCTTTGTGGAGACGTGACTAGCAACCATCAGCAATGTTCCTCACCCCATTTCCCAGGCACCCGGTAGCTTGGCTTGCTCTGCCAAGCACTGCTGACTTGGCATGGAGGTCTCCAGTGGACCATGCAACGAAACCAGGCTTTTCTGCCTCATAATCTGCATTCACCCTGCTCTCTGCTCGTGGCTGTTCTGTTTCCATGCTGTACTTTTGTGAGAGAGTTGCCTTTTATTGTTTTTCTACTTGGCACTGAGTCTCTTCTAGCCAAGCCAAGCTTACTTGTCATTATTGTTTCTATACTTCAGTATTTAAATATAGTTTGGATTAGTTGGAATCTCTGTGAAGGTACTTAGCAGGGGTAGCAGACTTGGTTTGCTACAGGCAAACTGTTTGAAATTAAATCTGCTGGATTCAGGAGCCTGTGGGGCACTGGGAAAGAAAAAGGACCATGACAGAAGTCATGTTTTCCACAAGCCTAGAAGTTGTTGTGAAGGAGACAGCAGGTGTGGGGGGAAATAAGAGCTGCTTAGGTGGTCTACTTACTCTCCAAAGGGAGTTCCACAAGTTTTCTCATCAAAGGAAACAAAGGTACTGTGGGAGAAAAAGGATGGCTTTTGTGTGTTCATATAACTGCTACGTGTGTAAACTGTGTAAAACTATGTAAACTATTTAAATATTCTCAATAGATTTTTTCTTTTTTAATACAAGACCCCACCCTGGTTCTGCAAGTGCCTGCTTGCAAACATCTGGTCACTGGGAGAGCAGCCCAAAGTGGTGGTTTGTGCTTGTACCTGCCACTACAGTCTTCTTGGGTGTTTGCTGTTGTCTATGGTAGGAGAGCCTGTTGGGCCCTGCGTTGTTTTTCAGCCTGTTCACAGTGTCCCTACCTTGGTTTGCTCTCAAGTACCTCAATTTCTGTCAGTGCTGAGTGTGTACCCCCTTGAATTCACATTACTGGGTCTGTACTTTTTCTAAGGAGATGTGGGAGCCAACTGCCAAGGTCTTTAGTGTAGACTGCATGGTTCCAAGGCCTTGCAGAGCCTTCTCAGCTGGTTATGACCTTCCAGACCAGCTGGTAAATTCAAGATGTGACTTTCATGTTGGATCTATTTTTTGTTATAGGCAGCTTTGCTAGACACTGTGAAGGTGTCTGTGGAGCAAGGGCATTAAGGTAGTCCTTCAGAGTGAGTAGTGGCCAGTGCCCCAGGTTGGGCCAGTGGTGCTGGGAGCAGATTGCTATCCTTTTAATCAGCTAGGGAGGCCATGCAGCTGAATGCTGCTCCTGCACTGGGGGTGAAACTGGAGCTAGAACTGAGGCTGTTATGTAAGACCTCAACAGTCAAAGCCTTTGATTAAAGATCCGAGGTGAAGGAGTAAATGTCTCCATAGGTATCTGGGAAAACAGATGGAGGAGAGGGGGCTAATTTATTGAAAAGAGAAGGAGGCTGTGAAGAAGGGATGGGATTTTCCCAAATCTCAACCTGCTGAGACTCAGACTCAATTGTACCTCAAAGAGATCCTTTAAACTGTGGACCAGGGAAAGCAGAGAATTGCTGAAGAGCTCTGTGCTCAGTGTGACACATCCTCTAGGGATGAAAGCTTCTGAACTACAAGTGAGAGAGGGCAGGAACAGACACAGCTTCCATGGGAAAGGGGGAGAAAGGCCCTTTTAAATGGGGTGTTGCAAGTTAGACTAAATGCATACAATCTAGACACATCCAATGACTAAGGAAAAGGAGGGGATGAAGATACCTCTTTTTGAGGTGCCTGTGGTGCCAGGGATATGTCACTTTCTGGTGGCATTACTGGGACAGTACAGAGGAGTAGGGGAGAGATGCTGATTGGGGGGTGAATTATTAGAAAACTTAGATGTTTTCTAGTTTGACTCTTAATTTATTAATATAGTCTGTATGGATTGAAATTGCTGGCTGAGAAAAGGCGAGTGTAGAGTAATGACAGGTTGGTGACAATGCCTGGGATCCTGTAGCAGAGATTAGAGGGGTGGAGAGAGCAGAAATGTGTTAATAACTGGAGACATCGTTTACCCCTGTGTGACATAGAGAAAATGTCCCACCAGGGCACAATGCTGACTCTAAACTTGTAGCTTTGGTAAATGCACATGTTGTGAAGCAGTTGGTCATGGAGCCAGTGAGAGGAAAATGGAGCCTTGACTTTTCCCAGCCAGTACATAAGCACTGCCACTGAAGAGCTGCTCTGTGCTGGGGACCATCATTTGCTGAGATGAAATGCCCTTGTAGGAGCAGTAAAAGCAAAGAACTAGAGAAACACTGTTGTGCCTGGCAGCACAGGGTGTTGTGTACAAATGAGGACACGTGTTAAAAGGAGAGTAAAGGAGTAGCCAGGATGTTCAGAGGTCTGTAGGTGTCCTGAAAACAATGGAAACTCTGTCAGAGTCTTAACAGAACAGCTCTATATCCTATACTTCTGTGGCCAACCCTGGAAACCTGCAGCCTGATATCCCCATCTGCACACCAGGCAAATCGGTAGAACCTTTTCCTGGTAGTTAGTGAGCAAATACATCTGTTCAGTTTCGAGGGAAGCTGGCTCAGGTCTCCTGCAGGAAAGTCACACGTTTCAGATGGGCTGCAGTTGCTGCAAGGGTCCTGGGAAAGCTGACAGGTGAGATCCAGTGATAGACCCCACTTGTTTCCTAAAGACTGGTCTTTGAGCTGCCCCCATGGTGTGGAGAGGGTCCTTGGCAAATAAATAATGGGTGGGAAAAGAGGAAACAAAGGTGGAAGCTCACACTGTGATAGCAGAGACAGTCCTGCTGCCTCACGAGTGTTCCTGTGTTGACCATTGTGACTTGGGAACAGGACCTTGGAGTTGCACTGCACAGGTCTATCAAAACATCAGCTCAGAGACCTAAAAAAAAAGGCAAATTTAAGTGCCAAGGAACAAAAAAGGATACTGCTGTGCCCAGAGCAGAGATGTGATTCTGTGTGCCACACTGTGGTCTTCAGAGCTCTGGGAAATGGGAAAGCAGAAAGAGAAGGTGGAAGCTGCTGCTGGAAGTGTGCAGTAGCAGCAGTCAGAGGCAAGAAGCCCTCCCTGAAAAAGAGGAAGCGAGAAGGCAAAGCCACAGAAAGCTGTGGAAGCTGTGGTGGTGCAGAGTGGGCAGAGAGGTTCAGCAGCACATTGGAGTTGTGGTGTTGACAGAGACCAGATGCCAGTGAGATGAGGCAGTTTCCTCGCCCTGCACTGCAGTGATAGGGGATCACCTGAGAGAGAAATCACTGCTGGCTAGGAGACAGGGACCCTGCTTCCAGCTATCTGGGGTCACAGGTTTAGACCTCTTAGTCTAGGGGTGGCCTCATCCTGCTCCTCCACCCAGCACTGTTGTAGCAGACCATGGTGTGTCAGGCTGGTAGTCTAGTCTGCTGGCAAGTCTGCTCCTGGGCTGTGAGTCGCTCTGACACTTGGGTGTTTGTACCTGTGTCCCACTGGGGACCTCTCCACAGTGCTCTGTGCTTTGGACAGGCCAGTGGGGGTGTGCTGGGATCATGGTGACTTTGTTCCTCTCTTATTCCTGCCTTTTTCTCTCCCGTCTGTCTGTCTGTCTGTCCGTCCGTTCGTCTGTCTGTTTCTCTGCAGGCGTTTCTTTGAGGGAGTCTCTCATTCTGGTTCCCAGACTGAGATCGGCAGTCTGCACAGCCAGAAAGGGCAGGATCAAGAGTCGGGCAGCCCTGTGAGTTACACCACCACCACCACCACCTCTTGCCCCCTTCCCTCCCCGGCCAGCCCAGCATCCCCACGGTCCCTGCAGCTCCCTCTGAGACCATGGCTCCTGGCAGCACCTGCCTGGGGCTGCTCCTTCCCTTCTTTCCTCTTCTTTTTCCCAGTGCAGGCAGACAGTTAGCGATGCGGGGCATCCTCTGGGGCCGGTCCCAGGGGGATGCCGGGCTCCCCTGTGGGAGCAGGTGTTCTGTGAGGCCAGGCATCGGTCACTGGCAGTTACCCCATTTGGGGTGCTCCGTCCTGCTCTGACCCTGCTCCTTGTCCCCCAGGGTGAGGCGGACAAGCGGAAGCCAGGAGTGCTGCGACCACAGGAAGAGCCAGGAGTGGAGGTCCCTGCAGTGGTGAGTTCAGGCTACGGGATGTGGAATGGAGCTGGAGCTCCATGGGAGCAGAGCTGGGAAGACAACTAGATTGAGCTGGAGAGCCTCTAGAGTGGAAGGAGGGTTTAGGGTCTGCAGGAGATGCAGCCTGCCCCCTTGAGGCCCTGTAGCCTTGGTTCTCCAGCAGGGACACTGGGCCTGTCCTGGATGGGGGCACCCATGGGTGCAGGGAGAGCAGTGTGTGCAGATGACTGTGTGTGGCCCTCAGGAGCTGGCTGCAGAGGAGCCATGTTCACGGCTGGCCCCCGCAGAGGCTGCCACGAGGGAGGGCAGTGTGGACAGACTGGCCCAGCTGGGCCCCGGGACCAAAGCCGAGCTCCCCAGTGCCGTGTCCCCCAGGTAAGACAGGTCTGTGTGTCACACCAGGGCTGAGAGGGCCGACGCTGGCTCCCTGGAGCGAGTGGGAGTTGGTGGAGATGGGATTTCCTCAACAGTGTTGCCTCTCCTGCTTCTCACTCGCAGCAAGGCAGAGAGCAAGCAGTTGTGGCGTCCCCGCAGCACCTCTGTGAAGGACCGGCAGAGCTCAAAGGGACAGGGTGGCCGCGCCAGCAGCCTGGACAGTGAGAGCTCGCCAGACTCATGGCACAGCACCCAGGTGAGGCCCTGGAAGCCACCTCACCTGCAGGCTTCTCACTCAAGAGCCCTGCAGGGCCTTCAGCCATAGGCAGAGTGGCCAAAACAGCCGCCTGGGATTAACCTTCATGGTGATGCTGTCGTAGGTGCCCCGAAAGTCTGTTTACGATCAGCTGAACCAGATCCTGGTCTCAGACGAGCAGCTCCCTGAGAGCATTGTGCTGGTGAATGTCGCTGAGTGGCAGGGGCAGGTGAGTAGGTGTGATGGGAGCTGGATGCATGAGGGGAGCTGCAAGCAGGATCTCAGGGGATTCTCCCAACCATAGCAGAGTGTCCTAGAGAGACTGCCACCAGCTGTTCCATCTTCTTCCCTCACCTTCTTTTGGGCAGACAGTGCATTTGCACAGTGCTAAGCTACATACACGTCTGTTGTGTCTCCTCCACTGTGTGCAACACGGTGGCATTACTGAATCTTCAAAGCATGTTGCCATGAGCAATTCCAGAAAGGCTGGTTAGTGGACTTGCATCTTGTGCCCTTGCTGCTTGGCCCTAGCTCCCAGTGACCACACTGGTCAGAGCTTTGTTGGATGCCTTGGCAGAGGTGCCAGACTCCATCTGCTGGTACTAGCCCTAGGAGGCAGCAGAGTTGTCGTTTCCTACTTGGAGATGGAAGAGCATACTCTGCTGCTCCCAGGGAGCATTAACTGTGTTGTAAGAGTAGGAGTCTCTGGGCAGGGAGGTATGTGAGGTCTTCCTGCCTCCTGCTGATCACTATCGTGTCCAAGTGAGGACGGGCCCAGTCCCTGAGGAGCACCTTCCTCCCCCATGCATGACTGCTGAAGGTCAGCTGGGCCACATACCTTTGTGCAAACATGCAAACAGCGCTGGTGAAACCCCGTTGGGATCCTGCAGCTACATCTGACATCCAGAAACGGTGCTGGAAAATCAAGGCAGCATTTGTGGCAGAAGAAAGGGCTTCTCAGTGAGAAGTGGTAGGGTCTTGACCCAAAACACATGGCTTTGGTGTGTTCCTCCTGCTCTACCTGTTGTCCTAATGGGGAAAAAAAAGGAGCAACGGCTGTTCCCAGACCCTATCATGGTATCTTCTAAGCCCCCTTGTGTAGCACAGCTGCCTGTTTTACCACTGTTCAGCTGTACAGGCACCTGAAGAGGCACAGAAGGATTTTGGAGTGCCGCAGTGGGAGGGAGCAAGAGAAGGGAATGAGCAGAGGGGAACTGAGCCTAGAGCTGGACCCTGCTGTCAGGTGGCAGGATTTAGATCAGAGGCTCCCTGGACCCAAACCCTTTAACTCAAGGAGCACAATGTGGTTTTTGGAACAGTTTTGCCCTTGCCATAGCTGGCTGGTAACTGCTGTGCTCGCAGGTAAGAGCAGGGGACTAGAGCAGCCAGCCCCCTGGAGCAGAGCTGGGAAGAGTGGAGATGCTCCAGCATGCAGCCAGATGTGACCTGATGGTTTTGGCCCCCTGGCACATCATGGGTGGAAACAGGGGCCAGGGTGGGCATAGGTGGGTGCTGGCCAGCATAGCCATGCCTCCCCAGTGGTGTCTTAACCCAAGCTCTCTGACTTTGGCAGTACGTGAGTGAGCAGCTCCAGGCGCACAAGCAGTTGGTCGTATCTACCTGCTCTGTGGCGGACATCCAGGCAGCCTTCAACACCACTGTCTCCCGCATCCAGCGATAGTGAGTACAGCTTGGGCTCAGCCTGACAGACTGCAGAGAAGGGCTGGAAGGGCTCTTTAGGACCCTTGGGTATTGTGGACACAACTACAGGAGCAGGGGAAAGTGGGGGATCCTGGTGCCAATTTTTGCCCAGCAAGCTGGAAATTGCCAGCAATGGGTTTCTGATGCTGGGTGGGCTGGCCTGGCAGCACGCATCCCCAGCCTGCTGAGCCACTGCGTGTCCCTCACAGTCTCCTTTTCTCTCCCTTTGGCAGCTGTAACTGTAACTCTCACATGCCTCCTCCAGTGAAGGTGGTGGTGGCAGGGGACCAGAGCTACCTGAGCGTTGTCCTCCGCTTCTTCGTGGAGCAGCTGGCCAGCAAGACACCCGACTGGCTCAACTATCTTCGCTTCCTGCTTGTGCCGCTGGGTGAGAGCTACCACCAGCCTGGTCCCAGGGCTGTCCTTTCCCACCATCCCAGGCTCCCTGGCCCGGAGCCAATGTCACCCTTCTCACCCACAGGCTCTCACCCTCTTGCCAAGTACCTGGCCTCAGTGGATAACAAATACAGCACCCTCTTCCTGGACACAGCGTGGCGGGAGCTCTTCAGCAGGGCTGAGCCACCCATCGCAGGTGAGGAGCGGGTCAGGCCCGGGGCTGGCAGTGCCCTGAAGGGGAGACCGCAGCTGCCACCAAGACCCTCATGGCTCTTTGCACCTGCAGACACTGTGGACATTGCGGGCCGCGTCGCCCAGTTCATCGCTGGAGCCAGTCTCTCTCACCAGCTTCCCATCTCTGAGGCCATGCTGACATACAAGCAGAAGAGGTGAGCATGGCCCTGGGGTGTGTCCTGCCTCATGTGGCCCCAGTTTGGGCTGTTGCCTGGGACAGGGCTGTGGGAGACGGGGGACAAGCGAGTGAGGCCCTGCGCTCTACTCGGCCGGTGAGCAGAGTGGTGCTGAGGGGAGCTGGGGTTCCACAGTGAGAGGCTGTCAGCACCATTCCCTGCCACCCCCTGGTGCACTCGGCCCCTCCAGCAGCTGTGGGCTGTGAAGGCCCCAAGGTTGGGGACCGGCTGCCAGGGCTGGGCTGGGCTGGGCTGGGGGCTGCGAGCCAGCACTGTGCTGCCCGGGGGTTGACGCTCGTGTTCCAGCTGCACTCTCACCTCTCCCTTCTCTTGGTTTCTGGCACCCAAGGAAGAGAAGTCTCTATTTTGATTTTTATATCAGGTATTGGCTTGTGCTTGCTGTGCCGCTGCCTGGCCCTCCCCCCTTCTCCCCATGTGCGTCCATCCCTCTTGCCGTGCAGAGGAGCCGTGACCCCCAAAGCGGGGCAGGGCTGCCCTCCCGCATGCAAGCCCTCTCCCAGCACTGGAGAGGCCGACTCCTTGCCTCCTTGTGTAGTGTGCCCTGTGCTGCCATGTTGGGGACAGGGGTCCCATGGGAGGGAGGGCAGAGGAGATGGTCATGGTGGCCATGAACCAGCATTGGCTCCTGCCAGCCTGGGGGTTCCTGGGCCACAAGGCTAGCCGTATGGCACTCGATGCTCAGCACAACCAGACCCTGACCAGCCTCTCTTTCTTGTGCAGCCCCGATGAGGACTCCTGCCAGAAGTTTGTACCCTTTGTGGGGGTGAGTGTGTTGAGGGGCTGGTTGGAAATGGGGGCTGGGGGCAGAGAGGGGCAGTGCACAGCCCTCCTGATACTGGGCATCATCTGACTTGCCTGTCCTTGCAGGTGGTGAAGGTAGGCCTGGTGGAGCAGTCCTTCAGCGCCTCTGGTGAGTCCCTGAGAGCCCACAGTTGCTGGCTCCCTACTCCTGTGTGGAGAAGCCCTTGTTGGTGTCCCCCAGCCACCCTCCCGACCCACACTCTTCCTCCCCAGTGGACTCCGATGATGCCACAGTCTGCACACCCTCCCTGCTGAGCTCAGTGCCAGCCACTGGTGGAGTGGCCCCCTACGGCAAGGAGACAGTGAGCACCCCGCCACCCTCCCCGTCTGTCAGCAGTGGCCTCTCGGGCGCTGGGTAAGGAAATCCCAATCAGTCTGAGGCAGCAGGTGCTGGGTTGGGAGGGTTTGAGGTGCTCACTGGTGAAGCTGGTGAGGCCACTGTACTCCCAGGGCAGGCTGCTGCAGGGCTGTGGGCAGGGAGAGGGGCAAGGACAGCACCTGTGTACTGCATGGTACTGCCCCTCTTGCCCAGGTCTCTGAGCCCTGGTGTGGAGGTGATGGGCCTGCAGGTGGACTACTGGACAACACAAGGGCTGGACAGAAAGAAGGAGGGTGAGAAGCGGGAGACTGGTATCAAGAACACGCTCAAGAGCAACTTCCGCTCACTCCAGGTCAGCCGCATCCCTGGCACAGGGGAGCTGGTGCCCCCTAGCACCATGGCCATGACTGTGGTCACCAAGGAGAAAAATAAGAAAGGTAACCAGGCCCACCCTGGGGCGCTCGACAGCTGTGGGGCCACAGTCCATGGCAAAAAGGGCAGGGGGGGAGCCCACAGGAGGGCAGGGCTGAGATCTGGCCCAGCAGGGGCCAGTCAGCGCAGCCAGCCCTGAGGTGAGGGCTCCCACCCAGGTCCAGGTGGGGACATCCTAACTTTGGCCCTGTCTGTCCTTGAACCCTCAGTGATGTTCCTGAGCAAGAAGCCAAAAGAGAAGGACCTGGAGCCCAAAAGCCAAGTCATTGAAGGGATCACACGCCTCATCTGCACAGCCAAGCACCAGAACACCATGTTGCGAGGTGAGGAGAGGCACGAGCCCCGTGGGGCTGCAGGGAGGGCAAAGCAAGCAGGCTCCTTGTTGGGGCAGGGCTGTGCCTCACTGCCCCCTCTCCTCTCAGTCTCCATAGATGGGGTGGAATGGAACGATGTGAAGTTTTTCCAGCTGGCAGCACAGTGGCCAACACACGTCAAGTACCTCCCTGTGGGCATCTTTGGCTACTCGAAGAATGTGTGAGATGGGGGGCAGCCCTGGGACAGAGCTGCGGAGGGTTGCAGGAGGAGACAGGGAGACTGAGCGATGGATACATTCTTGTCCCCTCTCTTCTGCGGCCCAACCCCCGCCTGCCATGCAGAGGGAGATCCCACACCCGCACCGCTCCCTGTGGGCCAAGACCCGTGAAGGTGAGGCCAGTGAAACCGGGTCCATGAACCCTCCAACACCAGCCAGGGCACCGTGCCACCTGCCTCCCATGACCCCCAACAGCAGCCTGGGAGAAGGGCTGGCATCAGCCGGCAGAAACCCAGAAAGGGCTCTGGGCCACGCTCTCCCCAGATGTACCTGCCAGGCCAGCTCCCCAACCAGCCGGGGCCCCAGCTGGGCTGGGCCCAGGCAGGTTCCCCAGTGCTGGAGCCAGCAGGATTGCTTGTGGTGGGGGGGCAAGTGGGGAGCAGGGCCCACCAGCCCTGCACCACCCCTTGCCAGCCCCACTGCCAGCCCCACGCTGCTGGGCCTGGCCCTGCCCTGTGGGGCTGAGCCTCAGCAGCTTTTCTAGTCCCCCTGCAGCCTTGCTGCTGAGGCTGGCCTAACGCTGCTGAGGCTGTCCCCCCCTCATCTCCCCATCCTTCCCGACCAGCCCTGCCCCACGGTGCTGCCAGCTAGAGGTGTGGCATGGGGGCACCTGGGTTTTTTTTTTACAAGATTCTATTTTTTTTAAATTTATTGTACGGTTACTTTTCGGGATTAATTTTAATAAATTAATGCTGGTACCATTATGGCAGGGAAGTGTGTGTGTGTGTGTGTCCCTCCGCGCCTGAGGGCATGGCCAAGCACAGCTGGGAGAGAACAAAGTGGGGCAGGGTCTGGAAACCACCACCACTCCAGCCAGTACAGCTGTCAGGGTGGCCCAGGTGCAGCAACCACTGGGCATGACCTGGCCCCCCTCCCAGCCACGGGCCAGCTCTGCGCTAGGACAGACTAACAACTGGGACAGGGTGGAGCTTGGCTTGTTTATTTAAAATAGAACCTGCAAGCACTTAGGAAGAGCCAGACTGGAGCCAGCGGTGTCATACCGGCCCAGCTAGATACCCTGTTCTATCTGAAGGTAGAAAAAGTCTGTCTCCTTTCAGCAGAGACTGGATTTGCTGCTGTCTTGATCTCTACAGTCTGGAAGGCAACCTGGGGCTGGACCTGAGAGGTAGGGGGTGTTGTGGGTTCAGCAGAGATGT
>VZTM01019080.1:14066-32214 GCA_013400555.1 Jacana jacana
CATCTTTGTTTAAACCACTCCATTTAAGAGTATGTCTACTTTTTGATTCCTCTGCTGGTGAAGAGATACTACTTTGGGATTTAGGAGGATAAATGTAGTATTAATAGTAGTGACAGGTGAACTACATGAAATACATTATCAAACATGCTTTTTCTTTGTAATAGTGCCTGGCCCAGAGAGTCAAATGTGATGAGCCCTCTAGAGATAAATAGTGAGACACTTGTGTCTTCAAAGAGTTTTGTAAAACAAGATGGTAAAATAAATGAAAAGAAGGATAAAGGAATTCCTATTTATGATATTTTATAAAAGCAGTCTTAAAGCATAAATGCCAAAGGAGAACTTAGGTTGTCCTATAATTCTGGAAATCAAGCAAATTACAGAGGTACAAATGTCCATGGCAAATAGATTAGTAATGCATAGGTGAAATTTTTAAACACACTTAGGGTTGCTTTGGTCCTCTCCTACTGAAGTCAACATTTTCGTAGATGTAAACTAAGAGTCAGTCCTATAGCCTGATCCTTTTAAGTACTTCAGGAAACTGAAAAGTGGCAGCTTTTATTCAAAATACTGCAGATTTTAATCCTGCAAGCTCCTTCATGAGTTGGATATTACTGTTTCTGCGTTGTTAGTAGGGAAACCGAACAGTGACGTAAACATGGTATAGAACAAGTCAGAGATGAATCCAGGATTACAGCTCTAAAGTTCTTGACTTCTAACCCCGTATTAGCTCCAGTAATTCCACTTGCCTCCACAATAACAGCTTGGTATGCACTGACGGGAAAAGGTGGAAATAATAAAATAAATATTTAGTTCAACTAGTCCTCAGTTCAGTTAATGTAATATGATTTCAACTACCTACTTTATCATACTTTTCCTAGTCTAGCTTTAAATTTTATGCATAGCTGAACTTTACTATTTCCATTAAAATATTTAAGAGCAAATGAAGATTTTTTGATATCCGGCCAGTGCTTTCTTTCCCTGTTGTGTGCTGTTACGCTTGTTTACAGTGCTGGTCGTGAGCTAAGTATTGTCCAAACTTCAATCTTTCAGATAGATATTTTCACTCTTCAGCTTTTTTTTTCTTTTCTTTTCTTTTTTTTTAACAGTACCTGTTTCATTTCCTCAAATCTACCTTTTGAGGGTCCTCTGTGCTTTTCTTAATATTTTCACTGATCTGTTCAAATGGTTTACTATTCATATTTGCAAATCAAAAAATGAAAGCAGATGTATTTTTTCAACAGGACAAGATAAAGGTATTGTCTGTGATATACACTGAAGATAGCAATTGAAATACCAAAAAATCACATTGGTCAGTTTTGTTGTTATATTTCATTGCAAACTTATATTTAGGAGAGAGCACTGGCTAAATTACAAGACAGTTGATCTGCATTTCATGTCAAGCAAGTATTGCTTTGCAGTTAGAGTAACTTAACCCCTCAGCTTCTTTTTTAACTTATTCTTGCAAGATTCAGTGAAGAAGTTTCTTACCATATCCTCCAAGAAACTGTTTAGGTGCAAAGAAAGGCAAATATTAACTCTGATATCCATTTTATCTTCTGTCTCATTCTTACTGGTTTCTAATCTCAGATAGACTCCTTGTCTTGAATTTTCTGATATACGGACTGAGCTTTGAGAAAATAGTTAACAGAGGAGTTTGATTTATTGATATGTATCCATCCATGTACCTGAATGCACCCCTAATGTTCCTGGTTTTAAGAGGGTTGTTCTGTTCATAAGGCAACATTTCACATTGCATCGTAAAATCTCCATGTGTCACAGAGCTTTGCTGAAAACTGACACTGATGTGGATTGTGTTATTGTATTCTAGAGGAAGTAATTTTGCCAAAGAGCCCACACTTCAGTTTTTCTTGAGACAGAACTGTAACCTTATAGGCAAAATGCTGATTTTTGTCAAGAGGAAAAGAAACTGACAGTCAGCTTTGCCAGAGTATGTTGAACATGCATATTTAATGTCACTGCAAAGCATAGATTAGAAAATTGTCTGCATACTTCATAAGTGATAGTAGAAATTGATTAAAGCAATTGATTGTACCCTGTGCAAGGAAGTATTTACGGTCATTACATTAATGCCAAAAAGCACCTGTCAGCTTCAGAAAGGGCATCTGCTGATTTGTTGACAGGCAATTTCAAGTTCTCTTTTTGCAGAAACTCGTATTAAGGGCTTCCTTGAACTAGATAATCTTTAACAGATATTTCCTTTTTGCCAGATGCTGAAATGCAATTTTAGATACATCATGGGGTGTTTTCTTGATTTGTTTTAAAATCCATGCTGAGAGATGCTGAAACAATCATTCTGCGTAGTGATGTCTGTTATGTTGTCCCTTCATAATGCAGGCATGCTCTCATCTGAGTGTTTACCAAAGCTACATTCACATGCACCTTCCTACTCAAAAAAGTGGCTGCATCTTTATATACAAGTATTACCTTACATCTGCTTTTTTAAAAAAAGAAATACTCTTAAAAGGTGTTTAGTGAGAACCTGCTAAATTCTGCATTTGGATCATTTGGCAGAGAACTTCAATATTTCAGTGTTAAGCAGCTTCCCTCTTTTGGGATTGCCATGGGATCTGTGGTGTTATAGCAGTTTGATATAGAAAGAAGAATGGGAAATAAATCCCCCTCCAGAGCTAGACTGACTACAGAATTGAGGATGGAACTGAAATAACTGGACAAAGGGACTAGGAGTCGTCTCATAACATAACAGCAGTGTTGCCCCCCTGAATTAGCATAGCATAAGTTTGCCTTTTCTAGGCCCCTCCTTAAATTCCTAATACATCCTGATTTAAGAAAATATTGTAGTATTAGGTGTTAAGTGGCCAGGCGCATATTGTCAGTTAGAAAAATAAATGAGGCACATTTTTGGATAGTGATGTTCTGTGTTGAGGTATAGTGTGTCCCTGTCTTGAGATGATTCAGGCATTTGTTATGTTTGCTAACTTTCTGCTTTTTCCTCTTCTGGGCCATGGGTAGTACAGATTGCTTATGTTTTATAGTCTTAGCTAATGTGTCTGCAAATTGGAATGAAAGAATCTCAGAAAATTACACTATACATCAGCGGAGACAGAACAAATGGTTTTTCCCTTCAAACTGCTCCATTGTGCTACTTGAGTACAAATCAGTAGCTTCTATGAAGTGGCTAAAGTCTAAAGTTTGGTCTGAATGAGCTATATTTCAGAGAATCTAATAATAAAAAATTAAACAGGTTTCCTCAAAAATGATAGAAAGATTAAATTAAAGGGTGGTTTACATTAACATTCGGATCTACAAAGAGGAAGAAATACCATGATCTATAATACTTAGCTTCATTAGCAAAAGTAGCCAATTAAAATATTTGCCATATGGGTTTTTTAGGGATTTCAAATTGACTTTTCTTGAATTTTCCTTAATTCAGAGATGCTAACATTAAATGTGACACATGAGGTGGTAATTACAAGGTAATTATTTTATTTTCACTAAATAGACATTTCCATTAGAAGGCTTCTGGCAATATCTCGCTGAGGAAGTTGATTTTATAGCCAAATACAATATCAAGATGTCTTTTCTCTACTCAACAATATAAGGAACAATAACGATAACTACCTCTTTTAATGTTCCTAGCCATCTGTACCTCAACACTCTGCAACGGGTGATGCATTACTTTTTGATTAGGCTATCAGATTTGCTGAATGTGGACTTTCCTTTTTTCCTTTCATGTAGACTTGCAAAGCCACCACTTGTCTTTTATCCTGCTTTTTGTTATAATATCTTTGCAAGTAATCTGCAAGGATTGGCTGTTAAGCTCTTCTGTCACAGCCCAGGCTGACACCTGTGATTAAAAGGTCTGCCTGAATTCCCCAGTCACTAGGTTTTTGCTTGTAGTTTCAAGATGAAAAAAAGTCATGATGCTTCAAAGTTTCATCTCTGGGATTGCAAAATCAGAGACATTTGTCAGACATGTGCATGTACTATGTAAAGAAATGTTTTAAGATACTGAAATGATATCTCTAGGTGATGTTATACAGTTATGATTTTAGACCCAAATCCCAGCAGCAATAGGCCAGCTAAAACTTTTACTGTGCTTCCATAACTGTGGAGAACAAATCATAGAATGGTTTGAGTTGGAAAGGACCTTAAAGATCATCAGGTTCCAACCCCTCTGACATGAGCAGGGACCCCTCACACTAGACCAGGCTGCTCATTTAGTTTAGAAGCCAGCCCTACCCAATTTGTTGACCTGGGAAGGAAGCCAAAATGGACAGGTAGCGTGTTATTATGTGCACGCTGCAACTATGGAAAGTAGCATGACTTGGCCACAGTAGACTGAGACATCACCTGCACTTAGTTAAGAGCTCTGATGAATAAATTCTCTCCCTTGCACAGCCAGTCAGGCTGACAACCATTTATCTCATGGGTACGAGGGACCTCGTACTGAACTCTGCAGCTGCTGCCACTGAGTTGGCTTTGCTTCTGAAACTCAAGGTAGCCTTTGCAACCGTGGCCACTTAAATTACATTACTTTGCACAAGCTGGTGCCATTTGTCACTCAAGGTTTGCTCTTGTCACTTAGGTGATATGTTTCTTCAGCAAGTTGTAGCCTGACTGTGAACTACAGTTTGGATTGCTTTTGGCATTCACATATTGTATAGACAGGAAATGCTATTTTTTTGTTTAGTTTAGTTTAGTTGTGTGTGTCTGTGTGATGGCTCCTCTGTGACTAGGCAAAAGGAAAAACACTGAAGAAACAAAGATCTACTGACTGGTCATGTCACTACTTGTGTTTGAGGACCAGTGATACTGGTCAGTCCATCACGTTTTTAGTCCTTTAATGGCACTATGTCCTACCCCTTCCAGGAGACACTGCTGACTGCTACAATGACAGTCATTGAAAAAAACACGTTTCAGACAGTACTACATAAGAATGACATTTGACAGTGCCAGAAGTAGACTGTGATAAATGTGACAAATTTGAATATAACAGATTTACAAATGGTGGTCTGTTCATTTCTGTGATTTTCAGGGGCATTTCCACAAATCCTGTTACTTTCATGCTAATCCATTTTATTTTTTTGTTTCTTTAGATCTTTGCACTGTAGAACCATACATTATCAAAATGCAATTTTTAAGAATTACTCAGGTTGGGGTTTTTTTACTAACCATAAGGAGGTCTGGGGAAGACAACAAACAGGGTACAAGATGAATTAATATTTTCCAACAGACTTTGTGAGGTTTATACAACAGACTTCGAGTAGTAATCTATTCTTGTGACAAATGAATCCGGCAGAAATAAGTTAATTTTTCAACATAAGTAATTAGAAGGCTGCAAACATTTTTGGATATTTAACTAATTACTCATGATTTTGTCATCCTAATTGTCTAGCCATAAGGCTGGTTGTAAAGTATTTTCACTTTAGATGGTATAATTGCATGGTTTTCTTATGAAAAAGTTAATTAAATGCTAAACCATAGCAGAGTGATTAGAAACACTTTTTTTGGTAAATGAATCAATAAATTATCGATACTTAAATATCATACATATATACAACAAATTCTATATTGTAATTTGAAAGAAATCTTTAAAACATACAAACACGGTTACTTTATTTAGTGATCCCATTATTAATAAATTCTAGTACCAATAGAAAAGATCAATGCTTTCCAGGTTTTTTTTCTTTTTTAGTTTTTCATTCTTTGCTGCTGCTGACCACAAAAAGGTAGAATGTGTCATATCTTCTGGTAAAGAAAAACCTTCATTTAAGTTGATGATGTTTTCTCTTACTAGTTTAAAAGGTGGTTTAACCAAAAGGAAAAGCCAACTGTGACCACGAGAGCAATGGAATTTCATGTGAAGGTTAAAAACCGTAGTCTTGGGATATGAAGCCCCCAATAGTTACAGAAAGGTGAAAGGGAGCAGAGAACAGTTGAAGATAGAACAAAGGGTGTTGTACAGTGTGAGCAGAGCATGCAATGTTAAAATGAGTGTGAGAGATCATGGAGAGTGGCTTTGGAAATCGATGTGGTTGGTTTTATAGGATTTGGTTTGCTGCTTACTAGAAATCTGGGCAGTATGTGAGCCTTTACTTTTTGAATTAGTAAAGGAAGGAGTAACTTTATTTTGTCTGTATTTAGTCTTGGTAGACTTTTGCACTTCTTTGAACTAATTTTCTTCAGGGGAATCAAAAGAGCAGCACAAATAAAACAGTATATGAGAGAGCGTGCAGGATAACATTATACTAATGTACATATCCATCTGAACCTCAGAATAAGAATGTTTAACATTCTCTCCTATTCTAAAAAATTATCTTTGAAGGGTTGCATTTAAATGGCCAGGAAATATTGGAGTTGTTGCCGTTCTTAAGTCTCTGTAGGGTAATGCAGGAAGGTTATTAGAATGACTGATCCACAGATAACATGGCTTAATCTGCTGAAGTGCTGGTATCAGTATCAGGTTTTACAGGTGAATTGCTTGCCCACATTAGTGCATTTTTGTAAAGCAGAATTGAGAAATTAAAAATACTTCACACCAAACCTTTAGAACAAAAAGATCGTCAGCATTATGTCGCGTATAAGCACTTCCTGCCGTGGATGTTGCAGCAGGTTCTTTCATCCTGTGGTAAAAAGAACGAGATTTTGAATTCCAAACAATGGAATGCAAACAAGTGTGTACCAAATCTACAGAAGTTCTTCGAGATGTTTACAGGTAGATGGCTTGTGTTAGTTCCGTAACACACACTGGCTACTTATGTAAAAATCTGTTCCCTTTCTAGGAAGGATTTGGGAGACTGATTAAAAACAATCATTGTTGTCCTAAATAAATGTTGGTCTATAGCTGTAACAAGCAGCCTAAATATGACTTCTGAAACCAATTTTGCTAGGAACTTTTTTCTTACCATTTCAGATAATCCAAGAAATCTATATAGTGTTATGAAGCAGCTCAAGGGGAGCTGCTTGGAGAGCTGTGTGGTGCAGTTGACACGTTGAAGGGAAGGGATGGGAAGCGTGGCCAGCAGGGTGAGGGATGTGGTTGTTCCTCTCTATGCTGCTCTTGTGAGACCCCACCTGGAGTACTGCATTCTGCTCTGGGACCCCCAACATAAGGACATGGACCTGTTGAGCAAGTCCAGACAAGGGCTGTAAAGATAATCAGAGGGCTGGAGCACCTCTCGTGTAAGGATTGGGCTGAGACAGTTGGGGGGTTTCAGCCTCTAGAAGAGAAGGCTCTAGGAAGCCTGTATTTCAGCCTTCCAGTACCTAAAGGGGGCCTACAGGAGAGCTGGGAGGCCCTCTTTATTGGGGAAGGTAGTGATAGGAAAGGGGAGATATTTATATTAGACATTAGGAACAAATCCATTACTCTGAGGGCAATGAAACACTGGAACAGTTTGCCCAGGGAAGCTGTGGAAGCCCCATTCCTGGAAGTGTTCAAGGCCAGGCTGGATGGGGCTTTAAGCAACCTGGTCTAGTGGGAGGTGTCCCTGCCTGTGGCAGAGGGGTTGGAACTAGGTGATCTTTAAAGTCCCTTCCAACTCCATCTAGTCTATGAGTCTGTGATTCTATGACAAATCTTTCCAGACACTAGAGGTAGTGTGAACACACCCAACTTGTCTACTTAACAGTAGACATATACAAACCCTATGCAAAGATTTCCCAGGAGTCTGTGCCTCATTTGATGTACATCCACATCTCTGGCACACCTGACATCCTGTTTGTACAGCAGGACTACAGTAATTTCATTGTGAAATGGACATCGGTAGAGGAAGAGCCATATATTGTCCTTGATAGATACTGGGGAAAATGCTAGTGGTGTCCAAAATTCTGATAATCCCCTGGCATTCTTGTGTATGGCCAAGAGTTGTTATAAGAACATAAGCTTAAGTTGATTCGAATACTGATTTGTGACTGTGTTGTCACTGGCTGTATTGTCACTGTTAATAGGTTTTCTTTCATGAAGAGAGAATCTTTTAGTGCCCACTGGTTCATATGATTGTTTATTGATCATGAAGTTATGATGCTGACCTAAGTGTGTTTGATTGAAATATCAGAGTGGATGGCTCTTTTAACATCAAGCCAACCGTGAGGATAAAGCAGAAGCTGGAAACGGATGTTGATAAGCTACAGGACATATGAGTCCAAGAGGACTGAGAACCAAGGAGGACAGCAAAGCATGTTCTGGGCAGTGCTAGTAGGAGAAACAGAAGCTGAGAATGTGAGAAGTGTCATGCAGCTGGGAGAGAGATGAGGAGCAGCTAGCACTTACTGAGAGTTTTTAGGCTGTGTATGAGTTGTGCGCAGCAAAATCACAGTATGCCATATGGAGGTGTGGATTATAAGCAAGAAAAGACAAGCCATTTTCCCATGGAAAAAGGACCACAGAGCCTCCAATGGACTTGAAACCCTAGGATCATTAATCTGCTAAGAACTGAAATTTTGAAGAAGCCAGGGGTGAGCAGCATCTTTAAACATTAGGCAGCAGGTAACTAAATACACGTGAACAAAGGCCAAAAAAAGCCGCCTTATTGCTAGTACTGGAAAAAGTACTCCCAGAGTCAAATTCTGCAATAAGCAGAGTCCTTCCCTAAGTAGAGAAATGCCTACACCTGAAAACTGTGTTTGACTTTAACCGTGTGGGTTGCAGGGTGGGGATGGCCCAGCCACACAACGGGCAGGGGAAGCAGGGTCTGAAGCAGGGTTTTTACCACCAGTGGCCACAGTGACATTACATTTATATTCTGCTAAATTGTAGGCTGAAATATTTAAATATGGTATGTCAAGACCTAAAAAAAGCTTATAATCCAGTTAATATTTGTAAACGTTAATGGCAGTCCAAATGGCAGCTCCCCTATACAGATACTCTGTCTTTAGGATACAAAACTGAATAAATACTCATGTATGAATGAGGACAGGAGAATTTCTCCTGCTCCAAAAGGAAGTGTGTGATATAACCAGTATATTCTCTCTTTTCATTCTGTTGCACTAAATGTCACATTTCTCTTAAAAAATGGCTTTATCTTCTCTCTTTCATTTCCTGTTTCAACAGTTGTTTCCTTTCCCCTAGGAAAATCAGCAGCATGCATCCATATTTATCCATTTCCACATACTCCCTGTCCCGTTTTTTCCTCCTAATTTTGAAAGGACAGAGGATCTGGTAACAAGTTCTTATAGGCAGAAGTTTGTGGTCTCGCTTCTCTGTATGCTGACACCTAACGGCAGGCACACACCTGAGAACTATGGGGGATTTTTTAAAGCCTTAGGTTGGGTTGGTATAAAACCCTCTGGACTGTTCCAGTTCAAAATGTGAGAGCTGGTGGGTATATTTTTGTGTGCCACTCACTATGTTAATACCATTCAGTATACAATTTGAGACACTTTCCAGAAAAGGGGGTCTGCAGAAGTCTTTAGCTTTCCTAACACTCTTAATCCCCTTCTCAGAGTTTTCATGAAATTTGCAATATAGATGGCAATAAGTACTAATTTTTTTTCTGTTTTGTTTATCTGCTAGAAAACTTTTCATTCTGGATTTCAATCTACAGAGTATCACAGACTACTGAGCCTCCTTCCATTCATTATTCTGCAACTTATTTGTTTGTGCACAATCACTCTACCATGATATGTGTGTCTCTTGATCAAATAACATCAAATAATATTACATTGTTTTTCACTCTTCTGTATGGTTCTCCATCATTTCTTCCTGGCAAGGAGGCAGGGTGGTGGGTGTGAGGGGGAGAAGACTGTCATCTACTATACGGTAACTTAGAGGAGTGATATTTAAAGAGGGGGTTTGTGGAGGTGTATTTAAAATTAGTTTCTGTTTTGTTATATTACAGGCCTGAATTCAGTCAGTAATGACCTCAATAGTGACTGTTTCAATGTAATCCCTGCTTGCTGACTGCTGTTCCAAGAATAAAAATTTAAGCCAAAAGATTTAATGAAATCCTTTGGGATTAGTGCTCACTGGACTGGGGAAATTGCATATCAACCTTTTCTCTGTACTCTAACCATACGGTTTCGTATTTGAATAGGAGGGTGTCCAAGAGAGGCAACTCTGAGTTCATCAATAATTTACATTTTTGTTAGTTACAAACCTGGTATTTGGGATTCTGTTGCCATAGCAATCCATCTGGGCCTGAACGGATAGTGTTTTAAGTGGTGGTTGTATAGGGATTCACAGTGTGTGCTTTAAATCCCTTCTAAACTAATCCTCAGATCTGTTCTCTGACTTATTTGAGGCTTCGACAAAATCAATGTTACTCACAGTGAAAAGTTTATGCTGAGCAAATTAAGCTCATAAAATATTAGAATATGCATATGATTAAGGACTGTAAAGTCCATAATGTATGACAATTTCTGTTTCAATATGTGAACCAATTAATAAATGCCCAGAACTCCATTTTTTTCGAAATACATTTAATTTGTTGCACATTATGCAACTAGAAATTATCCAGACTCTGTACTGGTTATTAGCTAATTTAAACTTCATAATCGAATGCTAGCCTCATTTTCCCAGATGTCAGTTCTATGTTTTACAAAATGTCAGTCTATTCATGATACTGTATAACTTCCACTTTCAATTAATCTGATTTTCTCTCATAAATAATTCTAAAGCAGAGAATAAAATTTGAAATTCTCAGTTTGGTTTCTGACACTACTACAGTTGGATTTTGAAGCTTGGCTGCTAAATTCAGTAGGTTAAACACAAGCAGCTTTTTGTTTGAAGTTTATATTTTCTCCTTTTGCCACCTAAAAATTGATAATGGTTTATTTAAAACTCCCAACATATATGCCACACAGAGGGATGTCCTCAAGTTTGAAAGACGATAATAAACTCCCTAGCAAATGTGGGGTAAGTTTCAGCTCTGTCAAAACCAAAACCTTCCTGAAACTGGTTTCCAGAGCTTGTAGTTCTTTGTAAGAAAAATGTTGTCCAGTTGTGCCCTCGAACTGTCGCTAAATCATAATGATGATGTATTAGCAGCTCTTTATTACTCCAGAGTATAGAGAATCAGTGTGCAAAATTATACTTCAGTGTTTGAAAGAAGAGAGAAAAGAATACTCAAATAACAGCCATATGCTCTACTAATAAATGTTTACCCCATAATCCTAAACAGACAAAAAATGTTTCTTTGTGGAGTTTGTAAAAGATCACACAGTTCTTCCTGACTGTAAAAATAGTAATGGAGTAAAGAAATTACAGATGGCCTAAGAAAGCTTGAGAAATCTTTAATTACCGTGCAACATCTCTTCCATCTTTTATATTACAGTTTACACTGAATAGTGAAACATGCAATAGAAGGGGCTTGCTTTTGTCATGATTCTGTGGTGCTATAAACATTCTTTGTCACCTGTAATAAATGTAAATCTACTGTGTTTCTATATCAGTTAAACAAGAGTTTCCCATGGAAAACTGTAGAGAACCTTTCTTTGCAGTGGGGTTAGGGTTTCATTCAACGAGCAAAGAGATGCATGTATATTCTTTGATTCATTGTGGCTGACTGAACTTTGTTTATTTTAGAGGTCCAGTCCTTCTACCCTAATTTAATGGGACTATTTCCATAATTGCTTACCACTAAAGGTAACTGGGAACAGAGATCTTAGAATTACCTAAAAGGGCTTTGTTTTGATTGGTTTTGCATATCTTTGTGACTAACTAAAGTAAAAGTTGCAGATCATTTACGTGATTACTTACCCTAAAATTACATGCCCTGAAGTATCTTCTATAGATACCATTTGTAAAACACAGATTATGCTTCAAAGGGATATTATGAGATGTATTCAGGCATATCAAAATGTGTTTCTGTTGATATTTCCAATGGTTTCATTAGGAAAAGTCTTCCCTCGCAAATATTATTGAAATGAAAAGGGAGCCTTGGAAGATACTAGCAGTATGACATGCTATTTGTAGCTCTGGAAATATAGTTGTCACTGCAGGGGATCTCCTGCACTGAGGACCCACAGGAGTCCATAACCAAGGGTGAATGAATTAATCTTCCAACATGACTCATAAAAAAATAGCTTGTGTTTAATAGTAAGTGATAAAAACACAGTTGGTAATTTTTTTTATCTTTCTCTACAAATGCAAATCTTTCCTATTTATTTCTCTCAATGTACATATTTTATCTCTGCAAATGCTCGCAAAGAGTGCTGATATTTAGTCTCCTTGATTACTGTTGATTTTTATTGATTGGGTTTTACTTATTTATTCCATATCTGCATTATGTTTTTCATATGTTTCGGAAACTCCGTCTGTCAACTTCAAGGGTGCAGGCGGGCTGTCTCTGCACTTAATGAAGCACCACACTTACTCATGGTTTCACTTACATTTGCTTCTCCAATCTAGCACAGAACCTGTCTTTCTGTTCACTCATTTCCAATTAATGCTCAAGCAAACATCTGTCTTTCCTTGCCATTTTCTGGTCTTTGTGGCAGAAGGAAATGGTTAATCTTCTGGAAGGCTCTGTAATAATATGAGACAGCTTGACACAGACAGCTTAGAGAAACAGGGAAAGATTGAGACACTGAACTGTGGAGCAGGTGTGACTCTGTGTGTTAATTTCTCTAAGGCACTTGCAGCTACCTCCATTCAAATGCGAGGCATACACAAAGACCTGAACCAAAACCACAGCTCAGAACCCCAGGAGAAGATTGAGATTAGAGCTTTTAATTGAAAGCTGTCTCTGAGTCTGCCTGAATTTCAAATCCCTCAGTTTGGGAGGGCGTTATGTCAGGGAGAGGCAAAGTTTTGGTTGAACCCCTTCAAGAGGTATTTGAGTACAGCAGTTCGCATTAGGCCTGTCATGGCCTGTACCGGGACATTTTATGCTGCTAATAAGGAGTACCGAGCTATGTGAGACCTGTCAAATGTATTACAAACCCTGGGAAAGAAGCGAGTTGATTGCACAGCTGTGTTGTACACCAGCATTGGAATCATCCTGAACCCTTTCAAAAACAGGGTTTCATGTTATTGTCCAGCTAACTTTGCATTGTTTGAGTGCTACATAACCCCTTACATGGCAAAATAGGGTGGTAGGTAGAATAGATAACCTCTACAGTTCAGACAAGTTTAAAAGTTAGCAACAACATGATGTCATATGCCTTGAACTCAGAGCTGATATTGCCCTCAGCTCCAAAGAGCTGTTACTTGTTGCCTAACAGGTTTCTTCAGTAGGCTGACATGCAAGTGAGTGATTTCTGGGACGTCATAGATATTGACAGAACTATACAGCATGCAATATTAATTTCTTACTAAAAAGGAAGGGAAATTTAGATATTTTTTTTGGTCAATTATGTTCTGACCCTTTTATTACTTGAGTCATGAAAGATGGAGGCATTTAAGAAACGTGTAGATGTGGCACTTTTCTAGTGGCCAAGACTGTAGGGTTTTTTTCTGTGTGTATGGTTGGACTTGATCTCAGAGCTCCTTTTCAACAATGAAGATTCTGTCATTCTGTAACCTGGTTAATTTAGAGTGAGATGCTGGATGGAATCATGATTTACCTTTTTTAAAGACCAGAATAAGGGTTGATATGATGTCGTTTGACAATTTTATATAAGAGCGGTTTCATTTTCCTCTGACAAAGTTGATGTAAAATTAAAAATACATTTGCCTATCTTGGTAAATGTGCTTTTGGCTCCAGTTTTCAATGGCATCAAAATTGGTCACCTTCGCATTTAAGTGCCTTCACAGCTTGATCCTGCCTGCTCTTCCACATCAATGTTGCCCTTATTGCAACCCTTATTGCCCATCAGTCCCAATTTTCTCCCTTCTCTCCTGCAACGTTTATTCATGAAACTTGCTAATAGTAAAAATCTGCAAAGCCAATATGCTCTGTTCTTTCAAATCCTGCCTTAAAACTCACTTCTCTTGGGGTGCCTGTAAACTGCTCAAGAAGGGCTAAGCAGCTGGTGTGCTTATTATGCTAATTGTCTGCATGACACAGTGGGAGTGAGGCATCAGACACCCCTCTGCAGCGTGTCACACTCTCCTTCAGGCGCAGTAGGGGAGGCTGTGGCTGTCATTGGAGGTACACGTTGTTTCATCCTTAACTCCTCAGTCTAATGGGATAATCCAGCCAAGGTCTAATAACAGCGTGAGAATTTAATTTTGACCAGAGGATTGCCAGCCTAACAAGTGTGAAAGCCGGTCACCTTCCCTGCACTGGGGAGAGCTGCAGGTGCCCAGATGCAGTTCAGATGCCCAATGTCTGGTATGAAGTTTCAAAAGAGATTTGTTCCCTGAGCCGGTGGATTTCCCATCTCTGCTACCTAAGACTGGAAACTCTGCCTTTTCAGGAAAAGGAGTGATGTGGATTTTCTCTTCCAGATGCTTTCACAAAACCCAAGGCTTTAAGTCTTGGAGTAAACCCAAAGTAAATACAAAAATGGCAAACTTCTATGGCACAAATTAAACTAGGTAGTTTATTTTATGTAGTGATAAATGCATATATTTGTTTTTTTCTTACAGAAACGTGGAGTCCTGAATAAACAGAGAAGAGAGTTAAACACAGAGTCTGTATTGTGAACAGTAAGTGACCAGATTATATACTCTGAATCTAAACACTATTTGTTCTTCCATTTTCTTTCTTACTCACAGTTCTTTTAACAAGTGTAGGAAATTAGTGCAGTGAGTATTTCTGCCTTTTATCCAACTCAGCTTCATTTCACAGAGGTAGATTTTTATTAATACTATAATCATTTTGAGTAAGAACTCCAGGTAATCCACACAATGTGTCTTCATGACTGCCCATACTTTTTCTTCTCAGAAAAAAGTGAGTTGTAATACTAGAAGGTATCAAAAAATAATATTACGCTAACATTTGCTCACACCTAAAATTTTGCAGAAAAACACTTACCTTTATTAGTGTAGTCAGATCCTGTTGGGCGAGGACATGAGTAAGAGAGTTTTATGGGTTTGCATCAACCATTTAATCACCGACTAATTGTTCTGAACTGTCCTGGTCAGAGCTGTGCTCTTCACTGCACAGTATGGCCAATCACAATGCATGGCTGCACTGGCCTTCGATAACTGCAGCTTTATAAATCATCAAGAAATTACAGCTACTCACTGAGACAAGAAAATGAGCCATGGTTGTGTTGTAGATGATATTATTGATGCTGTCCTTTGCAAAAACTCTCCGTCTGCTGAAGTACTAGTGATAGAAGATACAATGAAGAACTGATACTGCTTTTACTGCCAATGCTAAGTAATACGCCCTGGGAAACGTAGGAGGTTATACAGGTGTCCTGCATTGCTGGGTATTAAAAGGTGGCAATATCCTTTGAGAACTAAAGTGGGTGAATATGTCTTAAGGCATTTCTATTCACAGTTCTAACAAAACAGTCCCTCTATGCTAGCTGCTAATAGAGCTTGCCTTTTTGTGTTAGAAGATTGCGGACAATAAGTAACAGACAGAGAATATATGCTCTTCAGCACCATTCTGCTTATACAATGTACATTTAACAGTATATCATGCAGCAGAATTGAAGGAATTTTATTGTCATATATGAAAACTCTGTTCATTTAGTTAATCTGGCCTATGGAACAAACTAGTTCTGGATAGAAATAAATCTTGAATATTTTTTGGCAAGCAGTAAAAATAAAACTCTTTACTGGAAAATAATATGTATAAACCTCAGTAGCCAAAACACTCCCAGTATCTCTCTGGGCAACCATGTTCAATTATGAGTTTTAATATTATATTTAATCAGGCAACAGGAAAGGAAATGTGTGACATTTCACTGAGGCTGAGTGCAACAACTCTTGTTTGAAAATCTGTATGGTAATTTTTACCATGTACCCAACTGTGCTACCAGTAAACATTTTTTAGACATGAAAATAATAAATGTGTTCCAGAAGATCATTAGAAAAAAAAATCAGCTTAAAAAAAACCTTCTCAAAGCTCCTGTCTTACCTATCTCCTCCTATTAACTTTCCCTTACTTCTGTCAATCATACTTTCCTTCCATTTTCTCTTCTTTCTCCTGTGGCTTTTTCTGCTTGTGTTTCCTACAAGCTCACACCTCTTTTCAACCTTTATCTTTCCGGTCTTTTCACCTACACAGCTATTTGCTCCAACTTCATAGTTTTTCCTCACATCTCCCACACAGTGCCATCTCCTCTTCCTCTTGGCAGAGCTGCATTGCAGAATGTTCCTCATCTATGGCAGCTTTTGAGTTTGCTATTTCTAGGATCAAATAGATACTCTGCAGACCAAGTACATTATTGGTATTGTCAGGTAATAATATCACAGAATAATGCCATATAGCTTATCTAAGAACTTTGGCCATGGTTGCAACTTATTATAGTACGGGTCAGCTCTTCCAATTTTCATTTGACATGTGGAAAGGTACAGTGGAACCTTTGGCAGTTGTTATTTAACGCATGGGATACCTTCAACCAAATGTATTATGCTTTTCCTTTCAATCTTAAGTTTTGGCAGCAGATGATGGAGATGATGGATAGTTACGTGCCATTATAATTAGCAATTCCAAGCAATTTGTATAGTTCAACTGATTTATGTATACAAAAAATGCAGGCGTTGTTATAGACCTATTTGTAGAAAGTAAATTTCACTACTGCAGGGACGTGAAGATTTTCTCATGACTTGTATTCTTGGGTCGAGTGGCCAGAACTCACAGGCAGCTGTCTCGGAATAGCATGGATTTATTTGTGTATAGTGAGAAAAAATTAATCAACTATTACCGGTACTCCATCACATACAAATTCGCTCTCTCCTGCTGGCAGAATAGGTTGACAGAACCTTTTCATAGTATCCATCAGCTGATTTTATCAGTCATGGTATTGTAATTATAAACTACAAACGATCTAACAATGAATATATAATTACAGAAATGAAACTGTACAGTGGTTATTTAACATTTGTAATGTGTAATTTATTTAACTCTCTTTGGACTATACATGGGAAATTAGAATAATAAAACAGAAATAAAATTATGTTTTTCTCTCTTCCATCATCAGTGAGGAGCAACGTTGCCAGCTTGTTCAGGCCATACGTTCAGCCCTGTAGGGACATTCCTGTATACTATCTTTGGGCCTGCTTACAACACACTTGTGAACTGAACCATATATTTTTCATACACTAAGCAACAAGTCACTCTTTTGACACTAGGATTGATAAATTGTGGACCTTCATTATAAAATACTTTTTTTCACCCTCAACCTGAATAAAAACCTAAAATTTAAAGTATCCAGAGCTGAGACACAAAATATTGGATTCTAGATATAGGAAGAAGATAAAATTAACATTATTAAGAAAAGAATAAAATAAAAGTCATAATACATACTATATTTTGTGGGTTTTAATTGTTCTCATCTTTATTTTAAATGTAAGGGCCTTTTGGCTTTGGTATTGCAAAAGTTCACAGTCATTCTTTGTGGAGGAGGGAAAAAAGTCTTGCAATATGGGTTCCAAAAAATGTGTGCATTGTTCTCACTCAGTCAGCAGCAACCAAATTTAATCTGCCACATACTTTGATTTATCAAATAGTTGACATTTTTGGTGTCTACTGGTTAATAACAGGTTTATTAGTTATTCTTGTTTAATACAGACAGGTTCAAGTATTATAACATAAATTAGGAGGTAGAACAAATGAAGCACCAACACAGGAAGAGGAAGCCAAACTGCACTCTGCTGGGTGCGGATGAGGGGAGGCTTGGCCTACTGAAAAAGGTTGTACGGGCAGTTTGGCTCCATTATGTGCAGAGGAACTAAGTTCATGTTAGACTTGCCATTAGCTCATGAGCAAGCAATACTACCATTGTTTACCCCAATATCTATTTCAAAAGTTAGAGGTTTTTATATTTTACCTTTTACAATGTTATATCCAGAGGTATGTAATGTACCAGAGATGAAGTAGCTAAATGAAGGGTTCTTTGAGTTTGGAAGGGTCAGTTTTGTAAAAGTTGAATTTATGAGCCTTCAAAAAGAAATGAGCCTGTGGTTTCTGAATGTTCTCTACTAATCACAATAATCTTCCCTCACATTATGATTTCAATCTTTCACTGCAATATAGTAATCTAGAAGCAGCATGGAAGTGCCCTCGTTCCCTGTGCTCCCAGGTTTTGTCATTGCCCATTAAAATTCATGTGCATATACTGCAGGCTTGGATAAAATAGTTCATTTGAATGTTCACACTAC
>VZTM01019086.1:4329-37658 GCA_013400555.1 Jacana jacana
TTTTATTTTTTTTTTTTCATCTGCCCTGTTTGTGAAGGGTTTGGGGAATCCGTGCATAAAGTTTTTGCATAAAGCTTTATAGGAATTGGTTTGTCACCTTGTGCTGCTGCTTCATTGTTGTGATGAATTCTAAAACTAGTTCTTGAGCTTCCAAATAACCCTAACACTTATTGAATCTGTAATTGATTTTATCTTCTTGCCCTGTAGTAGAGATGCAACTGCTATGTTCTACAGCCATAAAATGAACTCCATTTAGGCACTCTGTCAGGCACAAAATCTTGCCTGTAAAATGACTGTTGAATAACTTTTTTACAACAAAGGGAAATGTTGGTTCCAGAAAAAGTTCTATTCTGTTCCCTGTGAGAACTGTCATTCAAATGCTTGGTGTCACGATGTCTCTTAGCCCACGTGTACTGGCTGGAGCCTCTCATGGTGGTGTACATACAGGAACCCTATGGTGATTTCGATGTATTGTGAAGAGAAAGGATGATCAAAAACCTCTAACCATGATCATAGGGAAGCCAGGAGACAGGAGACGCTCTGGCAGAACAGTTTGTGTTCCCTGCTGGCAAAACCCTGTATTCAGACAATATTGCTCATTTCTCTAATGAAAATATATGATGGAAGATGATTGATTTTTTTTGTAGTTGTTACTGCTGAACACAAGAATACAAAACTGATGGCAGTTGCCTTGGAAAGCTCTGTATATATTGGGCGCTAGAAATCCTATGGCCTTATGTGGTAACAACGTCAGCTAGGGTGGTTGTTGCTTGTGTGGGTATGTTTAACTGTTTTGTGTTTGGCACTGAGGTTGACAATGATAAAGCTTTTGGTAGTGCCTGAGACCATTAATTTGAAGTGTTATGTCATTTAAAAAGATAATTAAGTTTTGTTAAAGAGCCAAAATGGAAATCAGTTTTCTTTTTTTTTTTTGTTATTTATTTTTTATTTTTTCAAATGAATGATCTTAGCTGAAGAATGAAGTCTGTGCAACCTGTAACTTAGCCACACTCTTATTGCATGTGCTAAATATCGATGAAAGAGATACTCAGGAGCTGTGAATTGCACTGACAAGCTGAAGGCATGAAGTATAGATTCTGCTTTCCTATTTGTGCAACAAATTCCTGTGGACATGTAAATATGGAGATGCTTAATTATTTACAGTTCAAGTTAATTTTCAATCCAAAGCTCATTAATTTTTATAATGCTAGAAACAAAATGTGTTGTTGCAGTGAAGATATTAAATTAAAATATCAGATTTTTGTAATTATATATTATTCTCATGAGACAGATGGAGTTTAACTAAATATTTTTATTTACTTTGCAAAATCATAATTGCACCTATTATAGTTTTGATCCTGAAACATGATTAGAGTAAATCTTTAACCACTGAAGGTCTAAAAGCAGTGCCATTCTAGGAAGCTAAGAATATATTAAAAATAGAAAACAAAATTACTGCAAATTGTTTTTTTTAGGAAACATTAAACATGTTACATGAATTCCTGAAAACCAAGTATGTTTCAACTGAAAGATACCCTTGCAAACCTGGGTATGATGTAGCGTGGCCTTGGTTTGGGAGATGTGGGCAGAGGTGAGGGGTGGCCTGCCCCTCATGGGAACAGCTCTGTGCTTTTCTGGTGAATTAAAAAGGACTTGTAGGTGGGAAGGGCAGGAACATCAGCTGAGTGCTAGTGCATAGCGTATCTGCAGCTGGAAGAGCAGGGGCACATGGATAGAGAGGAGTTCTGCTAGTTGTGCAAACTGCTTTATGTAGATGTCTTCTTATCTTTCCCTGTTCCACCCAATTACATCCTGTTTAAGCCCATTTGATTGGCCACTGGGAAGGAAAGAAGCATTGCTCATTCTTGCAGAACTCTAGCTAGGTCTTCTTCTGGGTACGGAGATGTTGCCGTTAAATTTCATCAGCTACCTCTGAGGACCTCCAGTTACTGCTGAATGCAGGCTGGGAACAGGTTCCCATATTATATTATGCCCTTCTATAAGCTCTTTCACTGAAAGGAACCAAAGCAAGCTAGATTTACTGAAATGTCAAAATACTCCATGTGATCACACCAATATGACCTTTGCTGTGTTTTTGGGTAGTGAATTATTCAGACTTGCATAAGTGTATTTCAGGGCATGGTGTGATACCACTTTTCCACGTTTGCCACTTTTTCTTGAGAATTGTATGAAGAACCTGGTACACAACTGACAACGACCAGTCCATCAGCTTGAACACACTGGGACAGTTCCAGTGTGGTTCTTAGCACTTGCAAATGTGCTATAAGTAATTCTAAGTTGTGCGTTGAAGTGCCGTATTTGCATATGTAAATATGCATTCATTGATAACAAGTTAGTGCTATGTGTGCAGAGACGTTAGCACCTCCCAGAGCTTGGCCTGTCCTACCACTTGCAGAAAAAGGCTTTGCAAGTCACATTGTGCCACAGCACTTGTGTTTTAGAAAAACAGGCTACCCAGAGAAAGCTCCGGGTTATAGTTAATTTAACTTTCATGAGAGGCAAAAACACTTCCTTGTCATCTTAAACCTCTACTCAAAGCTTGTCGGAGTCAAAGGGAGCTGCCAACAGACTTGGTGATACCAGTTCTCGGATCTGCAAGCAAAGGTGAATCTTCTGCAAAAGAGTTCAAATTCAAGCACACTAAATGTCAGAGAAATATGTAAAATTATGTAGGTTTTTTGGTTGGTAATTGTTTATTAGATTTCTTCCAGTCTAATGGAGATTGTCTGTATATTCTCATGGGGGTCTATTATTACATTATCAGTTAAGTATCTCTTATATCTTAGTGTGTGAGTGGCACTTGTGGTAGTAATTACTTGTCGTTTCAAGGGCAATGTCACATGTGTTTAGTGTCTCTGTCTTTGGTGGCATTTTCATCCAGTAAAGTTAAATGGTTTTTTTTACTCAAGGGAGTAGCTAAAATCTCCGTCTCTGTGGCTGAATTCTCTGGAGTCCTTAAATCAGAACAGTGACATGTACCAGTAACAACAATCTCAGGTGTGGTAAGTGGAGTGACAAGAGAATTAAAACATATCAGCAAGGCAGAGAAACCTGTCTTAAAAGCCTCTGCCAGGCAGTCTCTGTGAAGAATTTAATCCATTGTATGTTGAAAAGCCAAATGTATATTTCAAAGCTTTCTCTAAAAGTTGGAAGTCAGATACTCCTGCATGGAATCTATTAACAGCCCATATAATTTTTTAATTATTATTTTGTTCTAGTACATTGCAGTATTATTTTTATTAAGAAAGCAAGAAAGGTTTCATGATAGTGTAGTGACAGAATAACCTCGTGTTTTGAACTGTTCTGGTCAGAACATGTAAGCAACAGATAGAAATCACTGAGGACACTGGATTTACACACTGTGCCTTACTCTACATGAAGAACGTTGAAGGTGATTAATTCTTCGCGCTCTGCATCTATCCTTACATAATAACCTTGTGAATCTGGGTCTCTTCTGTCTTCTCTAGTCAAAAAATAGTTGTGCTCCTTGTCCACTGTCTGCAGCCAGGAAGCAGCTGGCAAATCCAGGAATGGAAACACCTCTCTTTTCTGTTTTTTTAGCTTAATTTATGTCTCTTAATTTGGACCTTTCAGGGACTCATTCTTTGGGTGGGCGCATTCAAGTCAATGACAACCATTAAGTGATTTTGTTTTTAATTGTTTTTTGCCTTCCAAGTGCAAGCAAGATAGATCACATCATGTGTGAGTCGTTGATATGGGATGGGAGAAAATGCTTAGATCCTTTTACTGAAGAACATAGGTTCAGGGAAGATAAAGCATTACAGCTAACTCACATAACCAGTAATGGGTACCAGTAACAGTACTGTCAGGTTTCATATAACCTTTCCATTTTAGAAATGAAACAGTATTACTCTACTTCATTTCTGGATGATTGTGCTTAATAATAATACACTTACAAGTGTGTAATACACTTACATAATAATACACTCACAAGTATAATACACTTACAAGTGTAAGCGTATGTTTGGTTAAGGTGAGGTTTTGCTTAAAGAAATTTCTATCGGTTTAGGAAAAAAAAAAAGAAAAAGCATATAATTTGCCAAAAATTTGCCAAATATTGGCTATATGCATGTGAATGGGAATGGTGTGTGCTCTACACAGGCCTTGATGGGACTCACAAAATCTAAGGTTAGTCTTTAAGTTTTGCTTTTTTTGCAGGAAGAACCTTGCAAATTCTGAATCCGCTAAAGTAGGATGTATACTATAGTGGGAACCTCTCCCACCCACTAAATGGAAGCTGGTATTACAAATGGACATGAAAATGTACAGTTTGTAACAACTGAAATCTGACCTATATAAAGGTAACAAATTGATTCTTCTGCTAATTGGAACAAAGGTGTCAGGAGAACAGTTTTTTAAGCAAAGCACTTCCAAAATGCTACTGTGTATCTTTAGGTAAGAGATTACAATACTCAGATTTTGGAACAACTTCAAATAGTTTGCTACAAGTACCTAAACTATTAGCAAAGTTACACACAGTCTGATATGCCTCAGTTTAGAGGAACATTATTATTGCTATTAAAGCATGAATGGTTTCTTCCATTAAATTGACAGTATTCACCACTGTTTGAACTGCAAAATTGCTACAATTATTTAAAGCACTAGTGTTTTGAAACAGGACTGTTAGCAGAAAGGAAGCATCCAGCTGCCCTAACCTGCTCAACAGGCTCTACAGAGCAAATGGCTTCACTCTAGAAAGAAAGTTGTTTAAAATAAATTAAAATAAATAATAACAAACGCACCTTTCTGTAAAATGTCCTGTCCAGCTGTAGGGCTTTACAGATATAGATATAGATATAGATATAGATATAGATATAGATATAGATATAGATATAGATATAGATATAGATATAGATATAGATATAGATATATATCATTAGTTGATGTATGTACCACAAATGACTCCTTAAGACAGGAAAAGAATTAAAAGAACATTCTTCAGCGTCAGTAAAAAAAAATAATATCACGTGTTAAAACAAAAACCCCAGACAAACTCATCTTATTGCAAACATTTTAAGGTGGCTATGAAAAATGCTTGGCCTCTTCATGAACTCCTGAAGTTATGATGACAAACCTCTAGTACTCAGAATAAGTTTTCCCAAGTGACTTTCCTTCGAGGCCTCTTCATGACTGTCAAAGAATTAAAACCACCTTTTGATGCTTTGCTGTCTCTGAGACGCATCACTGATGTCGTGGGGCCGAGGGCAGGATAAATGTACATTCTGGAGTTCCTCTCTCAGAGCCTGTGATGTGCGGGAGGAAATGCTATCTGCTGGAGACAGCTTCCATGGTCTGGTGCCTTTAGGAGAAAGCAGAACCACGTGTGCTTTTATTTCAGGCTGAACTGTTGCAGAGCTCTCGTCACTGTCAGGGCTCATTTGTGATCACTTCCTCAGTTACTGACACTTGTTTTCCACAGCTTGGCTCTCCTCAGTGGAATTGATTAGTGTAGGCCATCGTGCTGATGTGGACTCTCGACTGATCGTGATCTATTGATTGATTCTAGAGGACAGCAAGAAGGAAGCTTCACATTTGGCAGTTGGTTTTGGCATACTGCTTCTTGACATACCTTCTTTCTCACTTTCCTCTAACAGTACTTTTGTGGGACAAAAACCCGTTTCTTCTGTGCACGCTTTATGTGTGACCGAGAGACTGAAAGTCACATAAGTTTAATACTTTGGTGTGTCAGTGGAGTCAGGAATCTTCCTTACACTGTTCAACATTTTTTCATAGCAAATTAGTATGGAAAGGATTCTATCCCTTGTTCCCAAGAAAACTAGATTGAAAGCATAAACATATTTGAGCCCGTGCATTAGGAAACCAGCATTTGGTACTTTGTTAGGAAACTGGGATTTTTGTATTATTGCCTAGCATGTTTCTGAAGTTCATAACTTAAATACTGTCTTGATTACTTACTTTCCTTGTGTTCATGCTACATTGGCTAGCCCTCATTGGTGACAGCTTTATATACAGATCAGCTCCAGCGAATTTCTCTAGAGTCATGATTAAATTTGCAGTAAACGATGAAACTTTAGTTCAAGTGTTGAATTAGCTGATTATGACCTATCATTAAACAAGGGGGGGAGGGGGGTTCATCTTTTTTTATTAGCATTTCTGCAGAACATAAAGCATCAGTTTTGTTGTGGCATTTTTTCAGACCCAAGTGAATTTGTTATTTCCTTTACAACTTTCTTGGGATTCAAATAGACAAGGTTCATAGGTTCTTGCCTAGAAAATATCCAGAAGACTTCAAAAGGCAGATTTTCTTGCTATGCAAGTAGAAAATTAAGTCCTTAGATCAGTTTCTTTGAGCACATAAGCTTTTCACAATTGCTTTTCTATGACTGTCAAACATAGTAATGCCAATTTAATTGCATAATGTGAGTAATCAGCATTTCTAGAAAACCTTCCCCTAGCCCCATGTACCTTTTATTTGCTGTTAAAATGAGTTTATTGCTGGTTTATTTTTCACTGCCTAGCAAACAGATGTTACTCGGTCTCTGAGGGTTTTTTCAGCTTTTCCCAGTCACTCTGGCTTTGTGACTTGCCAGATGTTTAGTTTCTCTGCTGCATTTCAATAAAAGTACTGGAGACAAGGAAGAGCTTGCAGAAGTAACAGGAACAGGGATAAGTGTTCTTGCTGAGAAGATGCTTCAAAGAGGAAAATGCGAAGAAGCCTTCAGAAGAGCATAACGCATTCCTAAATGTCTGCCGCCTACAGATGCTCGTCTCCATTGTTGTCTTTCACGAGCCCCACGTGATGGGATCTCGGTTGTTGCATGCTCTAAGCTCAGGTCTTGAACTGTTGGGAACATGGGTCAGATGTTTTCCAAACTGAATTAATAACTCAAAACAATCATAAGTTGGACTGATCACACATTCAGTATTCAGCAATCAGAGTCATTCCCACTGGATAAAGAACAACAGAGACAGAGGAGAAATAGGCCATCCATATGGAGGATATTAAAAAGAAATTTTTTGTAAATATTTAAAGATCAGGTACCACTATCTTGATTTTAATGGATTTTCCCAAACATCCTACCAATTAGTACTAAAAGAGTAATTGCTGTTTTGTTAAGGGATCTTATTGATAAGAAATAAAAGAGGGAAAAATAACCCGAGGAAGCCTTCTGGGTAACACTTTAGCTATGCATTATGATAGTGAGTAGCTTGAAATACTAAGTTTTTGCAAGGGTGGGGTTTTGTTTTGTTTTGTTTTNAATTTTTAGAAATAAGTTTGAAACAGAACTGCTACTGGACAGCATGGATCTGTCCACATGTGCTGATCAACTGGCAGCAGTCTGTCTTACTTTCCAGATATTGTACCTGCATGCCTTACTTAAGTGGCAAGGAAGCATTTAGAAGAAAAGTCAGTGTGCTTTTCATTGGTTTTAATTCATATTTGCACTTCAAAGAGGTGAATCTGAAGTGGGGACAAATTAAATCACTTCTGCTGTTTGGTAAATTAGTTGTTATAACTTGATGACAAAATCAAAATGGGACAGAATTGCAGGGCTCTGCTTTAATAAAGAACAGATGTGGGACAGTCACTTGAGAGCAGGAACTACAGAAAAATTGACTACTCAGCTACTTGTGGGCTGTGACTTTTAGCCATCTTAATAAAAAATGAATAATGGGAGTGACTGGAAAGTATTAGGAATTACTGATCTCTAATAAGAAATCAATTCAAAATGATGGAGCAGTGATATCCTGAAAATACTAATACCTGTGTTGAGTACATCAGGTCTGATCACTGTCAAATGGAGGGGAAAAAAAAGTCTAAGAAATCTGAAAAATACATTTGACAGATTGATGAAAGGTACTATAAGTTATGGATTTGTTTGATTTCTGGCAAAGGTGTGTATTCCTGTTTGTATTGATGTAGGGTATTTTTAATGAAGGATAAAACTCACTAAATGTGTGTTGCTTTACGAATAATTATTTTGGTTTTTACTTCTGTCTGATAGAAATCCCTCTATCAATTTTTTGGTAAGATATTCCATCAGTATGTAGAATGTCTTTGTACCTGTCCACTTTTAAAAAAAGTGAAAGCTTTTAAATATGAAAGATATCAGCAAAGTCCTATATTATGTCTCAGTCAAACCCTTTTCTTGCAGGTTTCCAAGTGTTATGTGTGAGAAAGATTAGAACAGATGCTGTAGTTCCTTTTTAATACAGTTAGTCAGATTTTTGAATGCTTTGTTTTTGTCTATTTTATCACTATCACCTTGCTTTATTAATAAACACAGTTTTAATCAGTCTAAGAAAGCTATTTTCCCTACCCTTTGGTGCATCTAAGGATCTTCCAGAGAAAATAAATTTGGATCAGAAAAGCAAATGGCACTATTCCATTTCTAACCTTGCCAAATGTACTTTTGTAGAGATTAGAGTGTATAAAACAAGTCTGTGACTCCTTCAACATTCCAAACTAGTCTCTCTAAGACTTTGAATTACATTCCCTATACATGGCAGGGGATAATCCCAAAAGCTCCACTCTGACCAACCTACATGCCATCAATTTAGATGAAATCTCATAATTAAATTACAGATCAAAATTATTACAGTGATTCTACAGACTTTTGTAAAGACTTTGTGGCAAATTGAAATGTTAGAGACCAAAGAAATCTCTGCACAGAGGGTAAGAGAGGTCCTGGAAATGTGATGGCATAAAAAACGGGCACAGTCGAAGTGCTTTGGACACTTCTATGTACTTTCATAACATATGGCTGTCATCAGGGAAACATCTATGTTTGGATCCCCTGTAAAAGCAGCAACATCTACTATGGTGTAAACATCTCATGCAGGTGGTGCCCAGAGGTAGGTGCCCAATACATGTGACAAAGGGCTGGGAGCATAGAGTTGGAATGTCGAGAGCTCTTTGTGGGTGCTTGACCATTGCATCTGTGTAAAGACTGGCTAGGAGGAAGTGCTTCAATATCATTAATGTCCCATATCGTTCATGACAGGGCTGACTCCTGTTTCCTGCTATAGGCTTTAGGGATGGATTTCTGTCCTGTGGTTGCTCTCCTGTCATCCATATGAGTTCTCAGATGTCCTGAACCTGATGACTTAGAAGTTCTACAAACTTATCTGTGTTTTAGAGAGGGAGATAGACCTTCCTGCTTCCAGTGTTTATTCAAATACTCAAATTTCTGTTGTTATTCTCAACTATATACATTCCTGAGCATATGAAATGCTCTTTGCCAAAAGTCAATCTTTAAATAAAGCCAGGCATATGCATAGAGTTGTTTATGTCTAAAATTATAGTCAGAAAATACTTGTATTAATGTTGGAGATCATGGAGCCCTGTCCAATTGCCTGCCTAAAGAACAGGGAGGTCAAACCACTTGGCCCAGATCACCTACATGAAGTTTGCAAAGAGCAAAGCTAGCTGTGTTTCTGGTACTTTAAATTGATTCGCAATCAATTTAAATGGAAGGTAAAAAAATATGTATAGAAACATTTTAAAGACCATATGTGATGTCATGAGGGTGTATAAATTTAACATAATTGGCTCAACATACTGTACAAAAGGATAGATTCTTTCTCTCCAGATATCTATATCCCCCAGTAATACAAATTTCTTCATATCCAAGCCACCTGACTATTTCTGAGTTAAGCCAAATAATAAAATTAGACTTCTGCTATGGAGAATCAGATTCCCTAATTGCAAATGTAAATGTTGCCAGATGTACTGCTCCCCTGTTCCAATTAATAAATCATTAGAAAATACAATTAATAAGGGCCTGGATATCTCGTGGTTCAGACTGTTTGTAGCAGAAAGGAGATGATGGAAGTGTAGCTATAGTGTCAGCACCAGTGTGAATTCAGGGAGTTTTTTGTAGGGAACTGGAGAAGGCTTCAGCTCTGTTGTATGTCACATGCAGAAGTTGAAAAGTTAAATAAAGGGAATCAGATTAAAGACAGAGCAGGGAAGCAGGGCAAGTGATGGTGGTTTGCAGCTAAATGTTCATTCCCATTCTGAGAGAAAAGTGAACAATGTAGTGGATTCTGTATACAATCCAGTGCTGGTTCTTGATTGAAAGTGGGGTAGTGTCTGTTCAGATTAGAGGATGTTGAAAAATGTAAAAAGCCCAGTTGGAGGAATAGACGTGATTGTTAGTTCCCAAGTGATGAATATAGGCACAACTGCCAGAACAATATGACTGCATCTAACTTGGATAAAAAGTGTTGCTTTTTATAACCCTGATTTTTATAAATCAGTATTCGTAAATGCATTAGAGAAAACAGGAAACGGCCAAATACAGTGATTTTTATATAGTGGTGGTGACAAAAGTGAAAAATTTTATATGATGCTAAATGTAATTGTAGCTGCCAACGCACCCTAGATCTTTCATGGGCATTAGATTCCTCCACCCCTGCCAAACCAAAAAATGGGGAAAAAAATGAAGGAAGATGTAGAAAAGAACAGAGGGCAGATCCTTAAGGTCAGCAGCCTTGAAATTCAGTAGATCCTTCAAAAGCTTTAGCTCTCTAAGGGGTTGGAAGTGTTGGAAAACATTCTATAGGAACAAGCAGATGTTCGGCTGGTGTTTCCCCCAGCCCCGGCTGCTGGAGGCAGCTAATTCAAATGCCGCCGCTTCTCTCTTTTTTCCTTCCTGGAGCTATTCTTACCTCTGTTCCATTGGGTGGTGTTACCCAACGATGCTGGGAGAATGGGTTATTTCAGGCAAACAGCAGTCCACCCACTACCTGGGAGGGAAAGGGAGCAAATGAAAGTTGAAGACTTTTATCCACACTGGAAAGAACAAAACCTGAAGAGAACTTGGCTTGTCACGCTGTGGTAATTAATAGTAAGCGTAAGATTTTTCTCCTAGCGTGATTCAGAAAATATTTCTGATCATTGTTCAAACTTTGCAGACTGGTGACCTCTAAATATCAATTCTGTGACTGAAAGATTTTCATTTTCTTAAATCTTTAAATCTTTAATAAATGATTGGGGTGTGCCATTATGCCTAAGGGTCCTAGTGCAAAAGCCAAGGCATTAAAGATCTTTGAAGTCACTGGTGCTAAACCAGTATCTTTGTTTCAATAAATTATCAAGCTAACACCAAGAAAAAAAAAACAAAACAAACAAAAAACCAAACCAAAACAAAAAAAGATAAAGGAGGTTGAAACTTCTGACATTTGTGTAACTGCGTATCACTTAATGGGGCAAGTGGGAAAAGCAATATGAAAATGGCAGGAGAGAAAAGAAATAACCGTGAACATTTTAGAGATGGGGACAGCATCTTATTTGATGCTCCTGTTCACAAGGAACATGTTCATTTAGGCTTCACCCCCTTCTAAAACAATGAACTCTCTCAAGGGTGAGTGTGAGGCTCATTCACATCTTAAGGAGGAGTACTCGAATCTCTACATTGTTAATTCAGGTTGGAAAAAGTTCTTGAAGTAGCTACACGTAGGTATGGAAGAACTGTGCTCAGAGGTACCTTCAGTAGGCTAATTTGAGCAACTACTGTATCAAAATGCTGTCGTCTAATTTGTAGTCTGTGAGGTGCTAAAAACCATTATTTTAAAAAAAGAAAAGAAAAATTCCCCTGTGTCAACCTAAGGCCTAGGTCTTCAAACTTCACAAAGTAGCAACAAATGATCAAGGAAACAAGTCAAAATGATTTAAAAATAATTGCTGGTTGGTGTGCCCAGTGGTGCTGCAGAGCCTGATTAAGCTGGTGCTGGAGCCAGCTGGATGGGCTGAAGGTCAGTCCAACCATAGCTCAACCTTCAAGGAGTCATAGCAAGCTTAAGTGATGGGGAAGACAAAGCACTTGATGACTTCAGAGTTGTTGGGGACTCCATAGAGAGGCGTTTTATACCAGTTGCAGTGTTGAAGCTCTGCGAGCTGCAGCACCAGCATCTCCTGGCTCGTTTCAAGGTGACTGATGTCACACTTGGTTCCTGCACTCCCGCACTGCATTCTCTCTCTCTTCATAAAAGAAGAAGTTTTATGGCCCTGTCATGCAAAGATCCTCTGTGTCAGAGCAGAAAATCCCCCTTTTAACCTGAATGCCTATAATATCTGTACTAGGCTTGACGTGTGATAGTTTTTGTGATTAATACCCTGTAAAGACATAAGTTACTGCAGTGTGTGTTGTAGAACTTAGAAAAAAATACGGACAGAGTTATAGAAAGTCTGACCCATTTTTGAAGTTTGAGACCTCACTTTTCGATTGTTTAAATAAGCCCCATATGAAATCTGGCATCAGCAAAAAATGTTCAGATGGATTATTTTCATTTGTCCAAAACCATATTACATTTGTCCAAACGTTAAAGTCTGCCGGTGAGTACAGATTCCCACAAAGCTTATTAACCACCTCCCGGTGCTCAACCTCAACGCTGTCAGTCAGAATATAAATGATGAGAAAAAGTTCCAACATAAATGCTGAGAGGTAAAATCACTTGTTTTTTCTAATCTTGTAGAAGCCACTTTCCCATTTTCATCCAGCACTGGCCATCCCCAATACCAATTCACTTAGAGTGAAAAGAGAGAGGCCGGTAGTACTCTGCTTAACTGAGCCTCTGTAAAAAGCAATCAATGAACTTTCATCTCCTCCAGGAGCCCCATACATTTACATAATCGTAGCTACTTTCCATTCTGTATCTGAGCCGCTCTCTTCTCCTAAAGGTTAAGATACAGGGCAGATGTCTATATGCTTGGTGCTGTTCCTAGTGTGCTTTGGCCATCTCATTTCTCAGTGGCTTTTATTGTGCTCATCTGTTCAGGAAGACTGGGTTTTCCAAGGCTCATTTGCTGGTTAATTGCATTCTCAGATCCTCTAAGATGTCTGTAGCACCTGCTCTCCACTTCACAGACTCTTTTGATCTCTCTAGAAATATCCAACTTTGATTATGTGAAAATCTCTCCTAACTGCACTACGTGCCTAGAAAGCAAGTTAAAAACTGCCATTGTGACTGTTGTGACCTATGTTAGGATTGAAAATATAATTCTGTAATATAAAAGCCTGAAATGAAAAGTGATCCTATTTGCTATTCTGTTTGTGTGCTCCACTGCTGGCTCAGGTTTTCTCTGCCTTTACCGAACACTCAGGTGAAACACGGGATGGAGAGAAATGGTAGATTGCAGCGCTGTAGCCCGCAATTCACTAGCCCTGAGAATGTACAGCACAGACCAAATTATCACCTGCTGGCATAAATTTTCCACTTGCAAATTTGCTGAGATGTTGTTTACCTGAAATATCTCAATTTGTTTCTATCAGTATGTATTTGCGAATGCAAAATGAGTAGTTTCAGACCTAATTGTCTGTTCTGTTTGTACAGATATCCTTTGGTAGGAACAAAGGTTTGCTTTGTGTACTTTAAATAGATTGCAACCATTATTTGTTTTTGATTTGACATTTGTTTCATAATTGGTATGCCAGAGAAGGAGGAATGTGGAATACAATTCTCCCTCGTTCCTGACTGATTACATGATTAAGTTATTTAATTGATGTCAGGATTGGTTTCCATATCTGTCTGCCTACTTTATGGGGCTATTTTGGGGGCTGCTAGCTAAAATGTTTTAAATATGTTTTAAATGTTTTAAATAAGTAGTGCTTTTTTTTCCCAATGCATTGTAGAGTCAGCCTTGGAACGGATTACCCCATGCTCCGTCTTATTCATTCCTAGCTCTGCCCAGTTTCAGGTGGAATTTTTCATGTGTTTCTCTCCACATGTGTTTCCAAAGTTTTAGCCAAAACAGCTGTTTCTGAGGTTTGGGGGAAAATGTGCATCTTAAAATGTTCTGATAATCTCTGTGGTTAACACGGAACCAGGGTAGTCTAGTTTCTCCAATAATTTGAACTCATATTTTGGCGTGAGTTGGCCTTGGGGAAAAATCAGAAATAAGGGCATTAAATTCTAACATCATTACAGGAAATAGTATAATATATAAATTCTCAAGTAGAGAAATTACAGCCATACAGCTAGCATTCATTCTGGCATTTCCTGCCTTCAGGTTCTTGACTTTGTAACCGTAATGGTTGCGTGCCCAGCCCTGAGTATGAGTGTACTTGGTGCCTTTCTGCTTTACCACTGATGGTCTTGTAGTGGGTGTTCATGGAATTGCATTGCTCCGTCTCTGTCTCCTACTGACTAGAGTACCTCTGTGTACTGCTGTAATGTAATTAGAAGTAATGATGTGGTGGTAAATATTCTAAGAAATAATGAGGGAATTAATGAAAAAGTACACAATGCAGGGGATTTTAAAAGGCTGAAGGTGATCGCTTCCCTTCACTAAATGAAGGTCAAACTGCCTGTGCCACTGGTGATCGTAATGGCTCCTCTGTGGGACGACAAATCTCTGCTCTTGCTGAGGTGCACACTCATGAAAGCGCATTTGCATCTGTGCTGTTACTGCTCCAGTGAAGAAAACACCTTGGCGATAATACTGCCTCACCTCAGAATCCGAACAGAAGCACTAACGATAGTGCCCATGAGGCCTGCAGAGTGCTCCCAAAAGCCCTGTGTGTGAGAGATTGAGATTGAATGTTGCTGGATTTTCTAGCCTTCTCAAAGTTGTCAACTAATTTTGGGTACTTATTGATGATTCAAGGACTGATGAACAAGTCCTTCAAGCTTACTTGCAAAAATCTTACAAATTTACTGAGGCTCATGATGCAGAGCAAATATAAAAAAAATGAAAAAAACCCCACCAGATGCCACTGAGGCACCAAGTGCCAGAACATGAGAGCTGGTCTGAGCCTGAAATTCATTTAGACCGCAGTGCTCTCCTCTGCCAGTGAGCAGAGGGTGATTACTTTCCATGGCCCTTGTGCTAAAAGCAGCTTTGGACAAGCCTCAATTTATACCCATGTAAATTGTCTCCCTTTTGGGTGTTGGTATTTATGTTCTTGAAATTGGGCACGTTCCTACTGCACTTTGACTCAGCCTGAGAAGATGAGATAATCCAGTGACTGCAGTGAAAGAGCTCAGAAAAAGTTATTTAAAACCTACTGTTTCTTTCTTTTTTCCTGCTCTATTTAAAATAATTATATAGGCAGAAAAATGGTGTGATACATAGAAAAAAAGGGATTAGGATTGTGTTCTGATTATAGCACTTCTCCAGATTGCACAACTCTATCTTCCAGGCCAAGATTCAATCAAACCTCTTTAATAGGTAACAGGTAAACCAAGAGCATCTTCTCTAGCTGTTGAGAGGCTGCTTGAGAACCTTAGCAAGAAATCTCTTGTAGGTTATATTCTCTGTGATGCTGAAGCAGTAGTTCATTGCAAGTGATCTGTTGGATTTCGTGTTTATTAACCATGAGCAGACACCGACTCACTCACATGTAAGAACCCAAGAAGTTTTTTCACTATCAAAGGGTAAATTTTTGTTGGAACATATGATGTTTTGTATTAGACACATATTTGAGAAATAGACACGAACAGAAGTTTAATGTTTTGTAGCACGTCATCTGGGCGTGTGGTATCACAGCTAGACAATTCTAGCTTGTCATAACATTGATTTGGCATGTGAAGATGTAGATGAGCAAAGATGAGAAGTAAGTTAAGTAAAAGTTCACAGTTGGTGTGTGAGACTGCTGAAGCCAGTGAGAGCTTTGTAATAACTTTGATTTAAAATTCCAAATATGTTATTGCAAGACTCTGGGGATGCGTCCAGAATCCAAATGAGTGATTGCATTAATAGGCTCAACTCTGGTGGGAAGGAAAGGGTCAATAGTACCCAGTCTGCTGTAGCCTTCCTTCTGTAGGGCAGCAAGCTTTTTGAAAAAATTACACTTTCTGAATGGATGTGCTAACCCTACTTGTCCTTTTCCTCCCCCTCCATCCAAAAAATATCCTGCTTGTTTGGGAAATCCAGGAAACGGAGCAAGGATGCGCTTGCCAGAGGGTGAAATTGCACCTTCCCACCCCTCCCCGTCTCTCTTGCCAATTGCCCTCTTAATCTTTGTGATCACAGTGGGGACCAATAGTAATAGAAAAGCACCCCTTTAAATTCAGCTGTGGAGATTGTCAACATCTTTCAGATGCTAATTAAATTTAAAATAGAAAAAGATTATTTTATTAATCTTTACTTTTCTGTACCAGGAAGAACTTGCTCTGAACTTTCAATCCATTAATCTGAAGCAAAGACAATTCGCTCTCAGAAAACAGCTGAAAATGTGTTTCTTTTTACTACTCAGTTTGTGATGGGTTTATTGGGCAAATCTGCTTTGACAGGGGGATGAGGATAGAAAGGGGAGTGGTCTTTCCAGACCCTAAAGGCTTCATCTAGGAATTTTAACTATATTAGTGCTGCACTGAAAGGATTTGTCACTAAATATGGGACCTCATATGGAATGTGTTACTCTAGGACTGTTGTTAATGTATAACTTGAGCACCTAACAAATTTAATAATCTCTGTTCATTATAAATGTCTTTTCCTGTTTAAAAACACTAGAGTGTATGTCATAGTGGGAGGAAGAATATATTAATGCATTTGATTGTGTTGTGGAAGTGTGAATTTGGTGAGAAGTCTAGAATCAAGACCAAACTCATTCTCTGATGAAGCAGCTGTTGCTCATACATATTGGGTGTCCAGAGTAGACACCTCTAATAATGACTGAGGCAAGTCTGGATACTCTCACGGCTGGTTTTGCACCGGGATCTTTTCTTTCTGAAGCCACATTGCACCCCTCAGTATTTCCTTCTGCCACTCTCCACCCTGACACATCTTGGAGGGGACAGTTTGTCAAATACACAAATATGAAAATGTTTTAAAGATGCAGCATGTGGAATGCAGCAAAGTACCTGTCTGCAACTGGTAGGGCAGCGTAACGTTCACAGAGGAGATGTGCCTGATGCAACCCTGGCCTCTGCTGCAACATGGGCTGCCTTAGAAGAGAGAATTAGGCGTTTGCCCTACACTGCTATTGGATTTCTGCTTTGTGCTGGGGTTGCGGAACACAATGTCTCATAGTGAGCTGAGAAACTGCTTCAGAGCTGTATTTTGATCCTTGGTAAGCTATATATATTTAAAAGATTTGAGGTTATGTTCAGGTGGGTGCCTGCAGTCACACAGAGAAGGGTTGGCAGGGATCCCCTGGCTGGAGGGTTTTGTATATCTGGAATAAATCTAGGCTGAGTGAATCATCGCTGAGACCCAGCAGGTTCTTTCTGGCTCAGTCATTCTCTCTAGAGGTTACAGTTGCAGGAGAAGGCAGTGTACCAGCACTTCTGCTCTTCTGTGTGTGCTCTTCTGTGCTCCCTTTATAAAACTGTGGTTTATATAACGAATACAACCTCTGTGCAAAAAGGTGATTTGGTTCCTGTATTAATTCAGAAGAGGAACAACAGCGCAGGCCTTCTGCAGTTCAATTTTGTAATAAAGTATATTTTGTTACATGTTTTTCTTTTTAACAGAATTCCATTTCTTTAAAAAAAAAAACAACAAACCAAACACATTATCTTGTATTGATTGATATGACTGCAGAACGTGCATGCAATACTGCAGCTATTCATTAGTTACTTTATAGATTAGAGGTTCCAGCTTTTGTAAGGCTGAAAGTTATCATGTAAGGCAGATGAAGCCATTCCTGTAAAATCAATTTGGGGATCAAAGCAATGGACAAAGAAATTAGCTCCAAAGACAGGTATATATAATTTTCTGGATAGCCATAGTTAGGGACCTTGGTGTGATAGATTCCGTGTAAGAACATACCTGGAATCAGCAGCTTGCCCAGGGGTGTGAGAGCTCAAAAAGCAGACAAAAAGGACAGGGTTTAGAAATCGTACAAAGAAAGTACTATGCCATTTTGGAGATGCAGCTGTTGTCCAGAGAAACAAAGTGATTTGACCATGATTTATGCAAAGGTTTTCTGGGGAGAAAGTCTGAATCTGCATCTCCCAAGACTGGTTTTTTGTCCATGAGAACTTTATTTGGTTTTGCAAATATGTTATTCTTGAGCAGCCATTCTAATAGTTAATCTTTCCTTTTGAAATGTAAATACATCATTAAAATCATGACATTGATTTTATGTGCTTATTTTTTCTCATTTTGCAAACATGAGTTGCTCAGTTGTTTTAGAACAGTTTTGCTAACTAAAAGCTAATGCTTGTTTGTTCCATATTGTCAAGGTAACTCCTGTTAAAGGCTGGGTTCTCTTACCCCCATCTGTATGGCTGACGGTGAAAATAATGCTGACTTGGCTCAACAGCTATATCCTGAATCTCAGTAAATGTCATTTACATTGTCGCTATAGCACTTCAGCCTGGTGGCAGGGAAACTCCAGATTTGGCACTGACTCCTGGGTGCCAAAAGCATTGAGTAATACTTATAAGTCATGAACAGCTACCTCAATTCTAACCTCTGTTCACCAGTTTTGTGCCAGTGAAGCCAACGTATAACTGAAAACTTTGTCTTAAGATACCTGAGAGTGCCAGTGCATGTGGAAGCCCAGGAAATAATGCAAACTACTTCCTCTAATTCAGGAATGACTTTTGAATTCTTCAAATTCACATGGACTATAATAATTTAAAACAAAAACATTTTTGAGGTAGATCTTGACGTCACTTGATTTTCATTGAAACGTCCGTGAGGCTGTTTTACTGTGATCACTTCAGAATTATACTGATAATTCAAGCGAGGGGAAAGGTGATTGAGATGTGCTTGAAAAAAATAGAGCAACTGCATCTTTCCCTCCAACTAATCCTAAACCAACAGCAAAGTACAGCTGTGGTGCAGTGCTTGCATGAGTAAGTGATATGTTAAAAACCTGTCATAATCATTATCTTCCAGCAAAACTCAAACATGAGTACACATAATAACCTTCCCAAGATAGCCCTATGCAGTATAAAGGAGGAAACAGAAGATGTCTTTCAAAGTTGTTTTCTCTTGCTGGCCAGGAGGATACCCTAAGTAAATACATCTGGTTTTGGTTTCCCTGAAGTTAAGTATTTTTTTCACCATGATTTATCAGACCTGGTCTTCATGGTATATTCTTTTAGTGGATAAAAGGTGCAAGCTAGTGTGATACTTGAGAACAATCTTTCTGAATGCAATGATGATGATAGGTGTAGGCATGTATGAAATGAAAGCTTTACCTATGAATTCATTTGCCCACTAGGGGACACTGGGACATTATATTTTTGTTCAAATGAAAGACATTTCAAAAACAATGAAGATGGAAAAACCTCTTGTTCTTGCTCTAAAATAAAACACAAATCATGCAATATCTAATTTCTAAGCCATGCAGAATGATGTGTAATATGTTTTTAAAAGTTTAATGAGTGGCAAGCTTCTGGGCATGAATGCTACATCAGAGACTTTAGCAAGTAGTTTGAACTGCTCCATGATATTACAGGGTTAGTATTGCAAAGATAATGGATCATATTTTTGGCATTTCCCACTCATTAAAAACTGTGTCAGTATGATGGATTAATCTGTGGGCATTTTCTGTCCTTGCTATAATCTTTGTCAAAGGAATGAGGCATTGGAATTACAATACCTTTTGTATTTTATGAATTACGAGGGCAGGCTTTAGAACTTTGCCTTCCTTCATTTTTTTTTTCCTGGTGATTAGACAACCTGCTATTTTACCCCAATTGCAAGAGAGCAGCACCAAATAAAAACAGTTGAGTAAAAGCAAAAGCTAGGTTGAGAATGATAAACTAGGATGAATGAGAGTAGGTTAATGGTGTGTAGTCTATGTAAAAAAGCCTTATGGACTTTCCATTAATATATTTCAGAGATATATGGTTACTGCCTTTCCCTCTTGTTGACTTTATTAGAAATGAGCCTGTAATTTATTTGCTAGGCTAGGAATTGAGCTGGGCTTTCAAGCAGGGAAGAAGGACCTCTCTTGTGTCTCAGAAGAGATTTTGTTGCATTATTTTACTCCCTTCTTTGGCAGGTCCTAAATATGGGATTGGAAATGTGGATGTTTTCCATGCTCCATAGCCTATACAGCTCCTCTCCTGTGGGGTGCTCTAATCTGTTGCAGTTATGAGCTATAGGCAAATCATGGCGAGAACTTATGACTTTGAAGTATCTCTCCAAACAAGTGCTTATGAAGATGAAGCACCATCTACATGTCCTTAAAGGTACAGATTAGATCCCAACCAGATAGTCTAATCAATGAACTTAGCCTGGTTTGTTACTGGGTTGTCCAGTGGCTTTTTTCAATCTGTGAGCAGAAAATGCATGATGAGTATTACCTGAATCACTACTTGCCTGTAATTTATCCAGGATGACATAAATACGCACATACACACGTATAAACATAGATATCCGTACTTGAGGTTTTTTAGTAGATAGGAGTGGTATATATGGCAAAAATTATATAGGACCTAGATAGTTATTTCAGCCTGGTTTTTCATCCTGCAAAATACTGTGTAAAATTCAAAGAAAAAATTCTGTAACTCTGACATCACTGACAGAAAGGATGGAGAAAACCAGATATAAGTGTACAAAAATCCTCATTTCTGTGCTTTGTACCTTTCACTTTCAGCCTTTCAATATGAACTAACCCACTCACGTTTTCCAACTTTCTTATTTTATCCTGACTCTATTTTCCTTTGTCTCTTCTAAACCGTTCCAGCCATTGCTCTTGCAGTGAGGTGTCAGGCAATTTTTAGCAATTCCAATTCTGCTGCACCCAATTGTTCCGTCAGTGCCATAGATAACCAGTGCGTGACCAGAAGCCTGAAACACAGTCATCTTCAGTCCTGAGCATACCTGCATTGTCAAATAACTAATTTGATGTGTTTAATTAAAAAAACAAAGGGTTGTAGGGAGGACTTGCCCGTATCATGTGCCCCTTAAAGGAAAAACTCCCATTCATTTGTTTATCTTTATACCAGGCTCAATAAGGAAGCCACAAAATATGACAATATGCTGAAAGTATGGTCTTTCTCTTGTCTTTGTGCATGTCAGGTGTTTCTTAGTCTGTTAAAGAATATGGTCAAGATTTACCCACTTAAGTTCCCATATCCCTGAAAGAGTAGCCAGTGAAATTGGCTGTGATAATTCCTAGAATCCCGGAACAGCCCAGGTTGGAAGGGTCCTTTGAAAGATATCTGGTCCAACCTCTGATGGGGAAAGGAAACCCAGATGAGATTCTCTATCACATTGTGATATCATGTTTCTTAAGAGTTCTTTCTCAGTGCTTCATCTTGGTGTAAAGTAGCTTAAAAGTGCTTCACGGATTTCTTGTTCCCTCATGTTCCTTCTTTTAAAGAAGCACATGGGGCGAAAAAGCTGGAGGACTTCTCTCCTGAGCTTGTGCTCTGGTGGGGAATCCTCCTGGGGAAGGCAGAGCACATTCTTTCACTCCTTGGTTTGACTTCATGCCCATGGATGATAAATGGTTTTTGGTGGAGCTTTGGGTTTTGTCTGTGGAATAGCTACACATTTTGTGTAATTATCTAGTGAAAATAATAACTGTAGTCACACTCTGTACGTCGTTGGTTATGTACAGGGCATGTCAAGTGGGAAATGCTGAGTGGGACTAGAAGAGCTGTTAGGAATGGAAATACCACTGCTAAATGACTTGGAACAAAACCTGTATCTAGAATGGTGATGCTGAAGGTGCATGTCGTCTCATAAGACAAACAAAAATCCCTAAAAGACAAGTAATTCCTAACAGCAGCTGAAATGACAGGTCCACAAAGAGGATAAGTCACATGTGTGATAGCATCCCTTAGGAGAGAAGCATTTCACTTTTGTGACCCTTCATATGCATAAATGAAAAAAAAAATAAAAATCATAAGGAATTTGTGAATTTTTGATAAAAGTTCCTGAAGGTCTTAGAATGATCTCGTGTCTTATTGTGCATAGGTCTTCTACCATGTTTATCTGCTTATGTGTTGGAGCTCATGTTTGGGCAATGTTGACATGTGAACCTCATTTATAGTCTATTTCTACTCAGTTTGGGTAAAAATTACATTCATTTGAAAAATGTTAGATTGTACTGTATCTATGATGGCACGCTGAAGTGTATAAATAGGACTGTGTTTACTGTTTAAAAATACATTTCACTTGAGGTACAGAATGTGATTTTGACAACTTTAATTGGGGAGGAAAGAGGAGATTCGGGGAGGTAGAAAAAAGGCTATTATATTTGACTAGAAATAAGTAAATAGAATCAAAAAGTACATTAGAAAAATCATTTAGATCTGATTTGCAAGCACCTGCATGCTTCTCATGCTTCTTCAGGGTTCAGAACTTTTATGCCAGAAGCTCAGCATATCCAACGCAGAGGCAGGGGTTGGTTTGGTGACTGGGGCAGGCAATCGGTGAGGAGGGGCAAAGGGGCAAAGGGGGCTGGGGTTTTCTGGCCTGTGGAAGAGAATGCATGTAGTAAAGGGATGGGAGGCAACAACCACAAGTGGCAGTAAAAGATATTGCAATTGATTATCACGAAAAAATTCTCTATCACGAGTACCAGAACAGATGACGCAGCGGGGCTGTGGAGTCCCCATCCATGGAGGTTTTCAGCGCTTGATGGAACAAAACCCTGAGCAATCTGACCTGACTGAAGTTAACCTTGTTTTGAGCAAGGGGCTGGACTAGAGACATCCAGAGTTCTCTTCCAACCTGCAGGTTTCTGTGACTCAGTGGTACTTTTTTTTTCTGAATTGAATGCAGCTAGGCAGATTATTCAGATGTTATGATTTATTCCTTCATGTTCTCATAATAGAAAGCTTTAATTAACAAATAAAAATAGCAGACATAGTTTGGTGCAGAAAAACTGAAAAATGGAATTGAGTCTATAAAATGATGATGTATTATTAAATACAAGAAATAAGGAAATACAAGCAATTGGGAAGAGGCACTGTGTGTCTCTGGACAGGAGAGACTTTGGTAAGGAGAATAACCATGAGTTTAATCTTTGAGCCTCTAGCACGTTAATCTCTGAGTTTCAAACGTGTGAGGAATAAAAACATAGCAGTTTTTATAAGCAAACAAAAATCTGTAGGTTTAAGAAAATATGGGAATTTTGGGAGCCAATAATGCTATTAATGGCAAAATGTAGTCTGACAGATGATACACTCCATGCATGTGTTGTACATTATTGTAAACACATCTGAAAGGAAGAAAAATCAGATTATTCTGTAGCAAAAACCCTAAACATTACTCAGAAAAAAGGAAGAGAGAATTTACTGTTGCTTTACCTGTCGTAATTTGCAAGAACTAGTAGTTAGTAGCTGCCTTTAAACAATAGTTCAGGCGTGTGCTTTAAAAGATCTCAGGGTCTCACTGGACAAGGGGACTGCATAGTAATTGAGAATCCTTTTTAGTCAGCTACCCTCTGAATCCAGGAGAGATGGTATTTTAAAAGAAAGAAACATTCTTTCTGATTGTTTAACAAAACTAAATTTTTTTTCACTTAAATATAATACTGCAGTAACTTTGTGTTTGTAACAAATGCTTCATCTGAACATATGAAAGCACTTAACAATATAAATCACAAGGTTGAATGTGTGAATGCAGTTTATTCAAATGCCTCCATACAATGGGTTATGGCTCTGGCATATCATAAATAACTAACTCTTCATGACTTTGTGACACAAAAGATATTTAGCTTCAGGTACATTATTGCCGTACTCTAGTTGCCTGATCAGAAGGCCACTCAGTCAGTGCCAGGACTTGTTGACTTCAGTAAGCTTAGATCAGGTTGTGTATTGTGAACTATGCCTAAGTTAGACTTCTGTGACCCAGTTTAGGCATTGTAATAAGACCTGAAATACAGCCCCACAGATGTAATTAGTATCAGTAGGTTTGATTTGAGTAAGGATGAAAGGATGATGAAATTTGGCTTAACCATATTATAACACAGCATATTTTTCCAGTATGGCCTTTTCATTAAAAATTAAATGTAGCATAAAAATGCCTCCAATGTATTTGATGACTTTGTGGAGCACAGAGGACAGCATAGTAGAAAACAAACTCCTAAATTGTTTCATTTTTTGTGGAGAAAAAATAAATAGCTATAAACACTGTAAAAGATGAGCTAAGCTCTCAGCTTGTGAAAGCATTGCTATACCCAGAAGATACAGAGAATATTATGAGAGCTTGATTTAATGCATTCTATTAATTACTATTAATTATTTAAAGTATTATAAACCTCCACCATGAACCCCTGCAGAGATGCCGGCATGTCAAGCAAGCAGTTAAAATACAATACAGTTAACCATAAAATAGAGAGCAAAGGGAAATCAAATATTAAAAAGCTAAACAAAGTGGTGGTGGTGTTAGCAAAGCTTTATCACTTACTGAAATTCTAAATTCCCTGAAACTGAACCAACTGCATTAGCTGGTTTGTATTTCAATTCATACAGTTTTATCTGCTCCAAAATTCTTCCTTCATAAATATCAAATAGCTTTTTTTTTTAAAGATAAGTTTATGATTTTTATTATTGGAACAGACTATGTCAGGAAGAGAAACCTTCAAGGTTCCAAAATCCAGCAAACTGTAAAGGACACTGGACATAATGGGCTTTTGTTGATTCTAGAAGATGCTGTGGGAAGCAGAGTGGGGTGAGTCTTAGTTACAACATTTTTCTCCCTCACTGCTACCCAAAAAAAAAAGAATGAAAAGTTTGAAATTTTTAAAGAGAAGAAGAAACATTAGTACATACACTCTGAAATTGTCAGAATGTATTATAAATAATCATATACACACTAAATGCCAGGCTGTAAACAGATAGCTGTAATGCTCTATTTTATACTATGAAAAAAACCCATATTTTGCCCTTAAAGTATTTATTTAGTATTTCCCAAATTGCTTATATTTAGTACCGTATCTTTGTGTTCTGTCACAGCATCACATCATGGCACTCATTAACTGTGTAGGACACGAGGGTGAATAAACGAGTGATCTAATGCAAGTTGCAGGCCATGCTTTCAAGTACCAGTGAGAAGCAGTGAGATACATGTCACCCTACCAACTGCTTCACAAGAGGCACAGAATATGCTACGTGTATTGTAACATCTAACCAGTGCAATTGAGGTAGACCTTTCACAGCTTCCTCCTGATGTACATTTTCCTTGAAAACTAGAATGAAAATCAGAGTGAAACTGGGGAGCTTTCAGCCTGTAAAGATTGCTGGTTTCTGGCATCTACATCCATCACCTCCTTCAGCAAAGTTTGTGTCTGGAAATCTGTTTGTTTGCCTCACTAGGTGCAAATATTGCAGCAAAGGATCGATTTTATTTTCTTGGTATTAAAGTTTTTGAAATTCTGTAGCTATGCAAAAAAAATGTGGCCAGGCAGGAGAGTGTCCAGAAAAGGGCCACCAAGATGATCAAAGGACTGGGAAGCCCGCTGTGTGGGGAAGGGCTGAGAGAACTGGCTTCGTTCAGCCTTGAGAAAAGAAGGCTTAGGGGAGAACCTGTGGACCACGTTTCAGTATTTAAAGAGTGGCAAGGAAGATGGAGACTCCCTTTTTGCAAAGAGTCTCATGGGAAAGACAAGGGGTACTAGGTACAAGGTACCACTGGGGAGATTCCCATTGGACACAAAAGCAATATTTTTCACCCTGAGAGCAATCAGCCATTGGAGTAATCTCCCCAGGGAAGTGGTGGATGCCCCAACATTAGACAAAGGTTTAGCTGGAAATGATGGAGGGCCATCTTGTCTCGACCATGCTTTTTTGCCAAGAAACATTGTATCAGGTCATCCTTGAGGTCCTTTCCAATAGTGGAGCCTATGAACCCTTTGCCTGTGGAATCTATATAAACATTAGTGAATTCCAGTGCAGTTAACTAGACCAGAGCCTGCCTGAACTAAGAAGTTAGGTGTCACACTATAAGGAAGATAATTATGATGAAAGCCTTTTATAATGTATTTGATCTATAGAATTTTTCCTTGCCTGTGTCACTGTAGCAAGAGCCACCATTTGCAAACTGAAATGCTGAGAATTGACTACTTTTTTTTTTTTTTTACTGAACCAGTATAACTATAGAATCCTGAGATTTCCCTCACAAGTAACACCAATGTACCAGAGAGTGTCTGCCTTTGACTGCAGTGTCAAATGCTGAGGCCTGAGATTATGACTCTTCCAAAAAACCCTCAATATATGGTACTTTGTCTTTGCCTCTTACGTAAGTCTTACCTAAGGCTATGCTGCTTTGACCCTTCTCACCTCTACGGACCAGTGTGATAGCCTTTCTTAAAGCACCGCTGATAGGTGAGGAATGTGAAGGGGAAATCATCCAGTGAAATATATTCCTTTTTAATATCCTACCTTCCCCTGTAATTAAAGGCAATTCTAAAATGCAACAGTTTAATACAAGATAAATGCTGTCTCTCCACTCAGTTGTTAAGCATAAAAAACCCTGCAACCATCTGTCACTTGTGATTATTAGACGTGTCAACGTGCTTTGTGCTGCAGTTCTTTGAAGTACTGTAGGTTACTTGTGCCAATTTATATTGTGTCATCCATTACAAACTCAGCACGTGCATTTTGTACAGCAACATGTCAAGGGAAGGCTCTTTACTTTCATGGGCATCCCAACCCCTGTTAAAGCCACAACTGTACTATCAGTGCTTAACTGAAGCAAGAGATAAAACTCCAGAAGTTTTCTTATGGATTACAGTCTCATAAATTTGTGTGGTTTGGCTGCTCAGTTTTGGGACTTAGGGTACCCGCTTGGTAATTTTGGTTCTCATCGGATGTGGCTTGGAGGAGCAGAAACTGTGCATTATTACACATACACAAATGTCTGTCAAATTCAACTCTCTGAAAATACAGTAACATTTACAGAATGATCAGTAGAGTAGAAAAAAAAATGTAGACATATGCTACTCACTTAGAAATATATTTCTATTACACTCTGGTTATTTGTTTTCCCTGCCTTTCTGATTGCCCCTGCTGTGATTGTCCATTGTATCCTTGCAGATACATTGATTCAAAAAGCCTTGGAGTGAGATTCTGCTTTCCCACTTATTTATGTTGTGTTCAGTGCAGTGAAGGCCGTGCTCAGTGATTGGTCCCTATATTCTGCAGTACTAAAGCACTAAGCGTCCGCCTCCCAAAGCCTAGTTCTTGAAATAACCAAAGAAAACATTTGAGAGTATTTTTCTCAATAAAATATTGAGAACCTCTAGACCTTAGTAGCTCAAAATTCAGAAAACAGCAGGCTCCAACCTTCTGCTTTATGGGTGAGAGTAACCTTTTAGGAGCCCAAGGATCCCTAGTTTTGAACAGCTAGGTTAGACATTTATTGCCAAATATTATCAAGTTCTGACGTGGTTTATTTAGAACATTACAGCAAGGCCATACTTTGGAACATCTTGTCAAAATAGATTGCTTTCAATACTGAAAAGTTTTTGACCTTATATGCAATTTTATACTTGTGGTAGTGTTAGTTCTGTGAAATTAAATTAGTACAGCAGTGCTTTCAGAATCCAGTCTATTATTAGAGACAGAGTGGACATAATAGATTCAGTATTTTTGTATATCATATGATAGGCATATAGATACTAAAAGACAATATTTAATTAGTTGTATTCTAAAATAACTTCTCAGATATGTTTACTTATGTGTGTGTATATATGTATTTTATATATATGTTTCTGTTTATTTCTGTCAGACCTTTTCTAGTTCTTCTGCTTTCATATATGAGGTGCTGCATGAAAGTCTTTCTAGACAAATAGAGCAATGAACAAAACATCCAATATCTTTTGTTACTTCATGACTGCTCTCACTGAGTGTAGAATTTGGTTTTGTCAAAATACTTTAAGCTTCACTCTGTATGTATGAGATGTTTTTTCTATTGAAAAGTGCATTTTATGGAGTTGTTAGTTCTCAAGCACACATCCGTTATATCCCAAGCATATGTATGTGTCTGATTTCAAGCCAAAGCTGTTTCTTTCTTTAAAGTGGAAACCCAAATTCAATAGCTAATACCCGACTACTTCTCTATTTAATCTCTTATTTCACTAGCTGAACATGCAAGCATTTGTCCCCTTCAAGCAATTTTTAGCTTTGTTTTAGGATGTTCGTTTTTATTGCTATCACTATAAGTGGAGTATCATAATTTTAAAGCAGGTACATGAGGGTCATGAAGGGTTATTTTGGGGGCTATTAAGTCAGGTATAATTGTGTTAAAATATAATATTTACAGATTTTGATCATTAAGGAAAGCCAGAAAATTAGTACAACACATGAAAAATAATCATAATAAAATTTCAGTACAATTCTGATGGAAGAGGAGCTATTACCTGTTTCGTCCTAGACGTTGTAGTTACCTGTTAACATAATCATGACTCAGTTCTGCAACACATAAGCAAAACCACAATCTGTCTCTAGAAATCCCTTGAACAATATGAGACATTGATTGGGAAGGAAAATTTACTGCTTTGTATCTTCAAATGCTAAGATCCTTTTGAGTTAGATATATTTTCTCTATATCTCTCTTATCACTAAAATAACTAATTTGTACAACCTTGTCTGTTAAGGATGGTTTGTCCTTACTATTCGCCAATAAAGTATTAAGAGATCTGTGTGGACTTAAAGTGTTCCTTATCATCCTAGGCGTCTTGCTTTTTTACCTGCAACATTTGCAGTAACAATATTTGACATTTTTATACAGTTCTCTAGTATTTCAGTCTGTTGCGTTTTTGAAACTGTGTACCGATCCTGTACAGATCACTCCACACTGCATGCCAGAGAATGTAAATGCTCTAACAAAGTATTGAACTGACTGAGATTTTTTCTATATACTTTATGTCTGTCTGGACAGACAGTGTCTGCAGCGTGTCATGTACTGAACACGTACACCCATCTCATACAGCACTCCTTTCTGGCACCGAGGAGAGACCCAGAGAGGGCAGCTGTTAAATTGAGGCAGCACATCTTTACACTGATGACAGTGAACTCCTGGATTTTCTACCCACAGGAGATGGTAGAGGCAGAGGATGTCAACCAGTTCAGAATAGGGTTAGAAATGGACAATACATTCACAAAAAGATACTAAAGGAGAAAGGCAGAGGTGTACCTTCTACCATACCTATGGCAATGACCATGGGGGACAAAACCCAATAAATTGCAAAAAGTAGAGAAGTTTATATGATTTCCATAAATAGCATGTTTTACCACTGCTGCTTCTAGAGGTAGAACACTAAGCTAGACAGTTGGCTAGATAGCCAACAGATACGGTAGCGTATCTCTAGGAAAAGGGGAGAGGAGAGTGGGATACGAAAATGTTCTTCCGTATCCTGTCAAGAAAAGAATAGGGGGTTGTGGGATTTTACCCTACTGCTTTGGCATTAAGGGGTAATATTTTTAACCCTGTATTCAAAAAGTTCAGAAAATTGAGACAGTTGAAGCTGCAGTTGAAGCATCTGTGAGCCTTTACAGACTGCAAAAACCTTGGTGCCTTGAAGATTGATGAGATGCTGTTACCCTGTAGCTGAGATGTCCTCTTGCTAGTAGACATAAATTGTCTGAGAATGGGTATCTCTCTCTCATTGGCCTTATTTTTCAGGATTAAATGTATCAGGTACTGCATAGGAATAGTACGGAATGATTGTAGCCTCCCAAGGTCATCCCACTGCAAGAGGACTTAAGAGACTTTGGGCCCCAGAAGAGGCTATGAAGCATTCTTCTGGATCCTGCAGCTGGACTATCTCTGACATCACAGGTGGAGCGATGTGTTATTTTAATTTTGAAAATTGCTGTCATATGAGTCTCAAAGCAGTTATGAATACATCAGCAAAGAATGCTGGATGGGATAAGAGAGTAAGCGTGCCACACATATACCATTCTCTCACAGGCAGAAGGGCTTTTAGACAGACACTCCTTTTCTGCAAGAGAGCAATAGCAAATAATTGTACCAGGTGCTTGCCTAATCTGTTCTTACTGGTCTCTCTTAGTGTGGGCTTCATAATCTCCCAGTCCATTTCCCTGTATCCCTGCCACTACTGCTTATTATATTAGTGCATATTTCCTCCTCTTGCAGTATTTGTCTCAAATGTTTCTTATTCCTTGGAAGATTTTTTCATACCACCAGCAGCTCTAAATTTATTAACTTCTGCTACTGGCCTGTTGTAATGAAAAGGTAAGGAGCATTGGAATTTTAAAATGATGTGACTAGAGAAAAGTTGTTCCACCCTCCAGAGGGGCCATGTGGGGAAATCAGTGTGAGTAAGAGGAAATACTGTCAAAATTTTGTCTAAGTTTGCTTGCCATGATGAATCAGACAATGAAATGTTTCCAGAGGTGAGGAGGGAATGGAATGGAATAGAATGGAATAGAATAATTTCAGTTGGAAGGGACTACAACAATCATCTAGTCCAATTGCATGACCAATTCAGAGATGACCAAAGGTTAAAACATGACTGAGGGAATTATCCAAATGCCCCTTAAACACTGATGGGCTTGGGGCTCTAGGAAGCCTGTTCTAGTGCTTGGCCACCTTCTTGGTACAGAAAATCCCCTCCTCGGGAAGCTGCTTAGGGCCATGGGGCGACGCCCTTGACCTCCTTTTCTCCAAAAGACAAACCCAGAGTCCTCAGCTGCTCCTCAGAGGATGTCATGTTCTTGCAAGTTTTGTTAATATTTTAAAAACTTCTAGAAAACTAGAAGGCCCAGGATATTTCAGGATTCAAAATGGGAAAGGTTTCTGTTATATCTCTGTGGCAGCATGATGTGGAAACAAGACATAGATTGGTTTTCCGGAAGAACACAAAGAGTCCCACTATACTAAGACTAAATTAGAAGCATGGATCTGTAGATTTTTTAATGGTCCCTTTAAACACTCACTAATTTTTGTTAATGAATATGGAAATTTGCCTGATTGATCACTAATTACAAATGAACTACACTATTAGATTAGTGATGGTATTTCTTGGACAAAGGAAATTGAATTCTCAAGGTTAGTTTTCTTACAGTAAGCCAAATATTCCCTGGCACTCCACAGCTTCATTTGCATTTCAATTAGATTGTGGCTCCGTGCCACTGTTTACCATACCTTGTCTTCAGTGTAGTCAACCATTGACTGAAAAATGAAAGAGCACTCATTTTATATTCTAAAAAGTTGTTTTCCTACATTATTTCCTTTTGTAATTTAAGTAAAAAATCAGATGCTCCATTTCTGTTTCTAATTTTAAATGGATAAATCCAACACATTGCAAAGCTTAGTACAACACATAATATGCAAAGCATATATATTATTAATACCCCTTAAGAAAGCTAGTGATAATACTGGAAAATTCATGGGAAGTTCCACTCACCTAAAATGAGAAGGAAGTGACTTGAATTGCCAGAAGAAGCAAAATTTCCAACTTTGTATTTCAGTGGTGTCTTCAATCTGGATGTGTTACTTCACTGCTTCTTCATTAGCAGGAGATGCTACTTTTTAAAATTAATATCTAAATAAACAATCATTTCACATAATTATTTGTTCCAGTAGTACCTGGAACTTCTTTCTTTTTCCCTTGGTTTGCTGCATCCATTTCTCTAAGCATTTTTATACTAAAAATCAGTACTGAATAACATACCTGGTCCTGATGAGGGATAGATACAATAGGTAGAGGTTGCCTGTATTTAAATTATTTTATTTTAGATCCTAATTTGCTGTGTCATGTACAGTCAGTTCTTCTTCTAACATTTCTGGCTATTGAAAAGTAGTTTTTGATAAGAACAGGCTTCAAAGACATACAAATAAAAACAGGTAAAGTGAATGGACTCCCCATTTGTATGCTCTCTCTGTCCTTGTTGTCTTTTCTCTTGCAGAACTAAGGTGTCTAAAGAGTGAGTGATTCAGTGTCCTCTCCAGGTCTGGACTGAATAATATGGCAGTGGCTAAATCAATAGTACAGAAATATGGAGACTGCCAGAATTATCACTCTCCAAAATTCCTCTTTTTGTTAAGCTGAAAGACTATGGAAGTTTATATTATGTACCTTTGGAATGACACGTGAGTGGGGGTTGGCACCTGTCACCTAAGACAATCAGGAGGAAATAAATGCATTCAAATTACCATTGTAGAGATTAGGCAATGTCAAAGACAATGCCGTCACTCTATTGTTAGGACTAAGAGCACATGAAAGACAAATCCAATGAGACATTGTGTATAGAGTTCTCAAAAGTGACTGTACAGAGCAGGAGAGAATTTAGTGTCAGCATGTTTTAGTGCTGATATCAAATACTTTCCATCTCAGGCTCTACCTAATGAACGTTCAGTGAGTCCCGTTGTTCTGTGTTAGCACTTTCTTTTCTTTTCCTGCATTTCACTTTCCTGATTGTTACTGTATCGTATTAAGTTCCATTTTAGTTAATTAGAAGTGATGGGCTGCTTTCAGCACTGCTTTAACCACAGCCAGACCAACTCTGGTTCCGCTCTCATTAGATCTCAAGCTAAGCAGTTCCATGTGAATCATCTTTTTANGATGTGGGTGAGTCGTGACTCAATAGGCAGAACTGTGGGGTACAAGTCAGAATGTAAGTTTTCTCACCTTAATTGCTCTGTGCCAGTAAACATGTAGACTTTCGGATGTGAAGAAAAATCATTTCCACTTAGAATAATTTTAAAACAAACAAACAAACCTGAGGCTTTGTTGTGTGTATGTGCAAATGCAGCATATTTATCACAGTTTGCAGTAGCTTGTTTACTGGTTTGTTTTATGTTCCCTTTCTAATGTCATCAGAGTGCTCCTGGGGAAAAACCCAAAACAGCAAACATCAAACTGACAATAGGCAGGATAAGTATTCCCAGACCTTGCATCATCTGAAGCAGCCACAATAAATAATTAAGTGCAGCCAGGGCATCAAGCAAATGTTTGACCAAGAAGTAATGTCTCACACTGCATTTTAAATGTCAGCAGAGTCGGGTTCCGCTGGAGAACCGCACGGTGCAAATTTAACAGCAAGAAATTGGAAAATGTCCCATTTCTGGAGAAGTGGCAATTCAAGTTAGTATCACCAAAGCACAGATGTGCTATGGGGAGGTCAGTCAACTCCGATCACCCACGTGGAGATTCTGGATGTGTGGATGTGAGACTCCAAAGGAGCTGTGTTAAAAGCTTCTTTTCAGGCTTCTTTATAAGGAAACCACAATGTCAAACCTACCTACATAAAGAGGAACTGCAGGTGCCTACGAGCACTGTCCCTCTGTCTCCACATACAAGTATGCTCTTCAGGTAATTTTGTGGTCTCATCTGTGTCTCAGGTCCTATGGAGTGGGCTTTGTAAAGTCTTGTAGACAGGGGGAATGCTATGGATTCCCTGTTTCCAGTGCTCTGGAGACTTACAGGGAGTTATGCATGCACTCAGAAAGGCCGTATTTCTTTTACATTGTTCTTTTGCCAGTTCAAACAGTT
>VZTM01019088.1:1098-24724 GCA_013400555.1 Jacana jacana
CTGCCACTGATATTTAAGCTAAAACGAAAAATTTCAACCTATTATAGATTAGCAACTTTACAGAAAACATTCTAACTGGAAGAAGTGAGAAAGATACAGCACAAGAGGAAGCTATTTATCTCTTAGCTTTCATTTCTTGGTAAAAAAAGAAACCAGCATTTAAAATAATCAAATATGCTAGTCACTGTGGTATCTTAAGCGGAAATACTTTTTTTTGACATATTAAAATCATGAACTCAGAGCATAAAAATGTTCNGAAATACTTAAATCTAGAAGTTTTCATTAGAAGCAGAGGCCATTTGAGAAGCATAACTATAGGGATATGTAAAAAACAGACCTATTTCCTCCTATTGCTTTAGAAAGTCAAATTGCAGTCATTCCGGTTTTTGTCAGCAGTTCTTTTGCAGATTATAAATGTCACAACAAGTAGCCAGTCACAAAAATGGAGCAGAAATTTAGGAAAAAGTGCAAAACTCATTTACACAATTAAATTTCACAAAGATTAAGAGAAAAATGTCCTTTAACTTTATAAATGCTCATTTTAATAGTTCCCTGCATATGCACTCAACCATGAAAACAGCAGCCAAAGTATGCAAACATTAAAAAAAGAAATAAAATAAAAATGTGGTATCTAGAACTTTCTGTACCAAAGAATCCAGCTTCTAAAATGTGAAAAGCAGAGTAATCACTTAGAACTCTAATGAGAAAAAGTTACTTGAAACACAAAACCCAGACTAGATTCTTATGCAAATGACCATTCCATTTTCAGGTACAGTGGTACTAAAGATCATTTAAATAAGGATCTAGTCTGGTGAGAGGTTTTTTGGTTTGGTTTTTTGGTTTGGTTTGGTTTTGTTTGTTCGTTTTTTTAAAGGCTATATAACCCCTATACTATTCATGGATCCATTTTTAAAGCATGTTTTTAGCTGCACTGAAAATATTTCTCAAATTAAATATAGCAGTTTTTCACAGAAAGGCTACTATTAAAATGACTTCTTACCACCATGTGGTACCTACTGTTTATAACAACTCTAACCATTCTATGATTCTATATGAAAATTAACAGCGTGTGCAGGATCTGAATTCTCATGAAGAGAAGAACTTACTGCCATTCTTTCAGCTGTAAGCCATTCTTCCTCTTCAGGATTACCATGCCGATGAGTATAATACGACACACTGGATATTACTTTGTTAACTTCATTTAGTGCATTCATTTTACCATTGAAAGAAGAAATTTGTAACAACCTGTAAGAGAGATTAAATGTAAGAAGTGTGGGGAAAAAAAAGTCAGAAGTAGCATATGATATTAGGAGTAGGATCTTACCTAAGTATCATTTTTAACCTAAATATTTCTAAGTTTTTTACAGTTTCTTCTTGTCCTGGAACTCTTGAAGCTAAGTTCTTTAAAGATTTGATTATCATGGACAGGGCATCATTTTTGGCTTCATTCTTTGCTTCTTTTTTCAGTTCATCATCTGTTAAATTTTCTAAAAATTGTGGAACCATTTCTATAATTGGAAGGAAATATTTCTTCACTGTATGCAACGTTAGAAATTCGTAACATTGTCCAAATGGCCTAAAAAGAAAGAAAAAAGGGATCAAAGTGTCATAATCAGTAGTTGTATAATATTAACACAGTAAGGAGCAATTCATTCAAGAAACTCAAGTCTATTTACAAGTACATGAAATGCTAAAAAGAACAAAGCAAGGGGAAGTGCTTCAAGAAAAGACTAAGCTTTGCACTAACATAGTTCACTTCAAGTTTCTGAAATATGTAAATCATTATTTTTAAAAAACTTACTTGATGAGAGCTGCAATTATCTGAACATTCAATGCTGAGCCACTCATGAAACGATCATGCAAGATCTGAAATCCATTTAATGTGCCAAACTTGTTGATAAGATCTACTAGCCAACCCTGCAATATAATAAGCAGTTATTTTTTTACATTTACAGATTACCATTTAAAACCACTTTCAAGTAGCTTTAAGTAACAAAACTTGCTTTAAAAAAGTCCTTACAAATAAACTGCTAGAAAGTAATAGAACTGACAGTGAACTTGCCTATGTACTTTAAATATTCACTTTTAAGGAAATGCTTAGAAATAGGCAACAGTCTTTCTCATTATCATGTCAAAAAATCCAGGAGCAGTATATTAGTTATTCAAAGAATTTTACCAAATATATAGGAACAAAAATTACTATACTTCAGATTCATCTGTGGCTTCTATACATTGGCCCTCTATACAAGGCCAATGGCAACCTGGCTTGTATAAGAAATAGTGTGACCAGCAGAAGTAGGGAGGTGATTGTCCCCATGTACTCAGCACTGGTGAGGCCACACCTTGAGTACTGTGTCCAGTTCTGGGCACCTCAGCACAAGAGAGATATCGAGGTATCGAGGTGCTGGAGCGAGTGCAGAGGAGGGCAACGAAACTGGTGAAGAGCCTGGAGCATAAATCTTCTGAGGAGCAATTGAGGGAGCTGGGACTGTTTAGTTTGAGGAAGAGGAGGCTGAGGGGAGACCTCCACAACTACTCTACAATGCTCTCTACAACTACTTGAAAGGACATGGTAGAGAGGCTGGTGCTGGTCTCTTCTCACAGGTAATTAGCAATAGAACAAGGGAATGGCTGCAAGCTGCAGCAGGGTAGGTTTAGACTGGACATTAGGAAAAAATTCTTTACAAAAAGTGTGGCCAGGCACTGGAATTGGCTGCCCAGGGAGGTGGGCATCACTGGGAACTACAAGAAAAGGAAGAGAAAATTCCTACTTTATCATATAATATCCTCCTCAAAATACGTCACCTACAAATTCATGTCAAGTGAGGAGGTAAACCCATCAACTGGCAAATACAAGCAAGCCAATCAAAACAGTAGGGATGGCATTCCAGTAAAGTTGTGCCAAATTACTGCAAAAACACATGACACATTTTGATTGTGGCCCAGACTCAAAGAGTTATAAGGGGAAATTTAATCTATCATGACTTCATGTACAAGTCAAAAGCACCAGAACATCTCAGGGACATAGCGAATGGAAGGGTTTCCGCCCCCCTACCCCTCCCCACAAAAAAACAATTTCTCCACATAATTAAGTAACACTGCATTAAATTAAAAATACAGGTGTGAAAATGCTCTCATACCTTTGGTGATCGTGGGTCAGGAGGACGGGCATAAAGTTCATCTTCAGCAAGCTGGACTCCTGCAGGAACTGTTTCTGAGGGACGAGTACCATTGTATAGATGGAATTTGCAGTGAGGATTTAAGGCCATGGCAAGAAGTTCAAGAAGGGGAAACCAATCTTGGGACAGCTTGGCCACACAGAGTTCCACTAGTCGATGAGTGTTGTTAATAATACATCTCTATTAAGAAAAAAACAAGCAAGAATATGGCAGGTGACTATGATGACTATGAGCTATAACCTCTGAACCGTTTGTACCCAGCATGCAGAGTTGCCTAAGAGCTTGACAATGTTGTATTTTAATTTAGACTTCCTCCAATAAAGGCTTTAAACTTGAAAACGTTTCCAGCTAAAAACTGAATTTAGGAAAAAGACACAAATACATTTGCTTTTTTGAGACATTCACAAATCCCCACCAAGCTATTAACTTTTCTTTCTTTCACCCATTTCTCTCACAGATTTTCATTTTCTTATTAAGATCTTCACAGTTTCCAATTTGGCATGGGACTAAATGTCACATACCATGGAGTACTGTGTCCAGCTCTACAGTCCTCAGCACAGGAAGGACATGGACCTGTTGGAACAGGTCCAGTAAAGGACCACAAAGATGATCAGAGGGCCAGAGCACCTCTCCTATGATGACAGACTGAGAGTTGGTGTTGTTCAGCCTGGAGAAGAGTAGGCTCCAGGGAGACATTATAATGGCCTTCCAGTACCTGAAGGGAGCCTACAGGAAAGCTGGAGTGGGACTCTGTCAGGGAGTGCAGCGACAGGACAAGGGGTAATGGTTTTAAACTGAAAGAGGGAAGATTCAGATTAGATAGTAGGAAGAAATTCTCTACCGTGAGCGTGGTGAGGCACTGGAACAGGTTGCCCAGAGAAGTTGTGTATGCCCCATCCCTGGAGGGGTTTCAAGGCCAGGCTGGATGGGGCCTTGAGCAACCTGCTCTAGTGGGGGGTGCCCCTGCCCATGGCGGGGGGTTGGAACTGTGTGATCTTTAAGATCCCTTCCAACTCTAACCGTTCTATGGTTCTATGTCCAACAGGTAGTTTTTTATATTCAAATAGCTGCTACAAACATTCAGAAGTTAGCAGGCTGCTGGAAGCTTTTAGTAAAAGAGCAAGTTTTCATGTCCTAGCATGCACATAAAAATAAGCAGGTCTCTAGACATCTGGCCTAAGACAGCTTGTCTAACAAGAGCTGCACTACTGAACATACATAGTTCCTGCCCATATCATCGCTCGCATTTTATTTCCTTCCAAAAACACCAGAGGCAATAAGATGAAACAATAGAAGGATGACATTTTTCCCTCCCAGGAGCCATGTGTACAAGAGTTCTCCCAGTTCTGAGGTTCAAAAATGAGATTCAGTCTCTGTAGTCTCCTCATAGTCACAAAAAGGCAGTCTTCCTTTCTTATTTAAATTTCTCTGCTTTTCAGAAACACAACTTTAAAAACTCACATGAATCTCAAACTTCCAGCCGCTCACTGCCTCATCTGTAAGGATCTTTGTGAAAGATATTGTTAACCCATCTCGAAAAAATCGCTGGCATGCTTCACTTTTGACATCAAGGCCTATTTTAAAACACAAAAGAAAAACCAAACTATTAGATATGCAATTTCAGTGGTTGTTACATGAACTTCTAAATATTGAAAGTAGAGATTTGGACTTCAAAGGTTTGCTGTTCAAAGTTTCAGAATTATTTTAAAAAGAGAAGCCTTGGATTAGGACAAACTTACAAGCTTGAAGGCACAAAAGCATGATAATGTTCCTGTAAAAGCCTGCTCAAAAATTGCACTCCTTTAGATAAATTATTTTAAAAACGTGACAGGATGAGGGTCTTTCCCATGCTTGTAACACTCAAGGGTACAGTAGCAAAAATAACAATAACAACAATCTTTAGCTTCCATTCTGCTGGTATACATGTGTTTATGTTCTCCTCTTATTTGATTGCTACCAGTAAAACTCAGTGAGTGAAGAGAAGAATGGGTGAGACCTTCCCAGCTCCCCAGGGACAATCTACCTGCAAAACTAAGCATGAGTCCTTCTGTCTGGCACTTGAAGTACAGTTCCTTGCAGCTCTGCTGCCAGGACCCAACACAGCTAGACCCCAAAGATGCCATAAACCTTGGCAGCCACCATATGTCAATTTTAAAATTAAAGAACCATACTTTTAACTATTTTAAAACTCTGTAGTTATTTATAACCCAGCATTTCAAGAAATCTGTAACTCCCCTTCAAAAATTCAGTTAGAAAATTTAAATAGTTCTAAAACACAACAGAAAAATTAAACGTATATCAGTAAATGCTGAAAACAATGAAAGCCATCGGGCACGTTATAGGAAGAAAGCTGTGACCTGCCCACACTGTTTCTTTACAGAACAAGTTTAATCTTCAATCAGGGAATCTTGGCATTCAACAAGCCTACAGCATCCAGAGTCACAAAAATTAGCACCATCACCCTACCTCCCACAAACAGCTCCCTTAATGAGACATCTTGGCAGTAACTTCCACTGGTTTAGGATGGAATAATTTGGGTTATCAAATTCAAGTTCCTCATAGCCACTAGCAGCTATACAACAGAGGTTCCTTGCAGAAGTGTTCACAGAACATCTGCCTGGTTTTTTAGTAAAAACCACAAAGGTTTTCCGAACTCCTGGAACAGGGCTTGCTATCCTACACTCTCACAGTGCATGCAGCTCTCAAGTAACTTGAGTAAAGCAGGAGTCTTTAGAGAGCTCCTGTCACTTCCTTGAAAACTGCTCCAGCCTTCCCTCTTTTTATCACTACCAGATACACATGATACACAAACTACATGGCCAGGTATAAAAAAAAAATAAAAAAATCCACATTATCTTCCTATGAAACCTGCAGTCTGGATAGCTGACATCTTTACACCATATAATAAGTGCTAAGACCAATAACAGTAAGCTCCAAGACACATGACAAAAGAAGAGGAGATGGACACTGCCTAGAACTCAGGCATTTGCTGTAAACAAAGAACTTTGTTAAATTAACTCCTCCAGGAGGTAAAAGTGACAATTTCACAACTTATACAAAACAGAGGATAGGGAAGGCACTCAACATGGTCAACTTGTCCTAGGGTAAAGGTTTCTTTCTGAACCCAAATGTAACAGTGATCTAAATTCTTGATTACAAATTCAAAGCAGGCACTCTGTGATTTTAATGTTCCTTGGAGTACAAGTATACTGCACTGAAATATCTCTTAACCTTTCTTGGACCATATTCCCCACAGTGGATGGCCAGCTTCAGTCAGCAAGACATTTCAAACCAAGTTCAGGAATACCAAAACAGAGTATGTTTCAAAATACACTGCTCCTTTTTGTATTTCACTGAACTTGGAAGATGTAGAACCTTAGGAGATACTTGTATGACTCCCGGATCTACAATCAACTTCTGCCTTCTCCCACAATGCTGCACACTGCTGAAACAACAAATGACACGTATGGCAGGAACCAATGTGAGGTGTCTGTACCTTCTTGCTTTAGACAGATGGCTAAAAATAACCATTTCAAGATAACACAAAAGAAAAGGCTTCAGTAAGAAACTCAACAGTGGTTGTACAGAAATGCAGATGGACCATCCAGAGAGAGATGGCTTTTAGAGAGGATGCTGGAAACAACTCCCATAATTGGGATGCCTAAATTTTGCATGCATGTGTGCTCATGCACACTTTTCTCTTTTTTTTTAGGCTCTAAGGCCTGCCTCTACTCTTTCCCACTCTGTAAGCCTTTGTAATTAATGAAAAATAACGATTTAAGATGAAGGTTGAAGGTTTAAGTTATGCAGTGAAATCTCTTAATTTTAAATAAGCTACAAATTCTAGAAGTTGCCTTGCATCTTGCTTGCTGTGTCACATTAGAAAGTTCTGGCAGCCTGTTAAAAATTTAATGTAAACATTAGGAGCAATAAAATCCACAGCAAAGGTAGAACAGTCCAGAGTTATTGAGAGGATTTAAAAAGAATGGAAAATATTCTAGTGTGTCAAAAAAACAAACCAAGCCTTTCTTCCCCCTAGTTTTAAATTTATAGTATTCAACTTACTCTGACATTTATTTCTGGAGCAAATCTCATTACTCAAAACACTTCATAAGTATTCCAGAATTATTGTGAAGATAAACATTAGTCTTGGTATTAAATGCTATTTTTCAGATAGGTTTTCTTTTATTAGCAATTAACTCCAGACCATTATTTGATAGATATTATTTGATAGATGCCTTGCTTAATGAAGAGTAATACGATGATGCCTACAGGTAAGAAGATAATCTTCCATAAATAAATGCATCTGCCAGGAATACTGCAAGTCAGTCACAGTCTAGGCAGGATTCATCCTACTCTGTCACATTTGCTCCTTGAACTTAAAGGTGGTAACGATGACATTTAATTCTGAGGGGTACTTTCAATTCAGTTCAGTTATGCCCCTTTCAATTTCAGTTCTTGAAAAGATTCAAAGAGTACACAAACACCACCTTTATTTTATAGACAGGGTCCTAAAGACAGCAGTTATCCTAAAGTCGCTCCAGAATGCCAATACTGATGGCCACTGACAAAGTTATGAATAAAAAAATACTTAAGAACCCTAACCACTAGAAAATGATGCCTGGTAAAAAAAAAATAATAAATTGTGGGCTCTTCTTGGGTTTTGTTGCTTCACAATCAAAATGAGTTACAGGCTGTCATATAGAATGTACATAATTTTTCAATTCCTCTTTTCAGTCCGCCAAGTTTTGAGCTAACCAGTGTCATTTACACCAAGCAAGCATCCTATCACTTTCCTTGAGCACTGACAGTTATTTAAAAAAGAACCACCTAAGCCATCATGTAACACCTAAAGCAGTGAGAAAAAAACACCACCTATCTAGGATGTAACAGTAAAGATAACACAGTTTAACAATTAACAGCTTCCCTTCTTCTACTTCAATAATCCTTGTGCATGTACACACATAGGAATTCATCCAGAGTGCAACAGCAAGAATAATTAAACAGCAACACAAAGCCCTTCCCAGAATTGGACATCAGCAACTTAATAAAAGTCGAAGTCCATGCAGCATCTAAACACATTTCCACTGTTTTTTCACAAACTTAAGAGGAAAAAGAGAAGACATTTCAGTTGGAAACTTTCAACTCAGTATGATGCTTTGGAGAAGTACAGTGATGTTAGGAGTAGCCAAAAATCTCATTCTGCTCTTATTACTTCATTGCACTGACAGTTTTTTGGTTTCTTTTTTTTTTTTAAGGATGATTTAACAGCTGGCAGTACATACATCTCTCTCACAAATCATAAGCAGAGAATTTCTTTTTATTGCACTGTTCACACAGCCCAGACACAACGAGGACTGCATTTTCTTTTCATAAATTGGCATTTCTTTTGCACCTGAACAGATACAATCACTTGAAAATTCTACACTCACCTTAAGATTCCTGCCAAACCTGGCTACATGCATAGAAGGCTATTCCAAGTGCAGCTACAGCTGATAAATCAGTGTTAGCAACAACATGCCATTATCCTGGTTTGGACCACAAGGATACAAGCCTAACTTTTGTTTCTCCAGAGACTGCTCTAAAGCAAAAGAGAGACTTACAGAAAACAACTGAGATAATCCAGAACATGATGACCTCAATCAGCTTTTTACTCATAAAACTGCCAAAGAATAACCTTTATTAACATGGAAATTAAGTTGTCCTGGTGTATGTCACTGTATTTAAAACACAGCTAGCTGGTAAGTGTAGATGTCCTAGAAAAATACTCTGATCTGACTTCTGCTATTACTCAAATACTGGGGCAACAAATACTGACCAAAACAAGAGACCAAAACAACTTTCCAGAACCCATTACAAATTTGTCAATCTGACTAGCACAATTTAGCAAAGGCATACAGTCCTGATACTGAACCCTCCCTTCTTCCAAGCAAGTCAGACACAGCAAGCAATTCAGTAGAATTATTAGTCTAAGTCATGCTGTTCAAAATTCTAGCTTCTCTCTTATATTCTCAAAAGTATGTATGTGCCAAATTAAAACAAAAATTCATCACAAGTCATTTTAAAAGCTAGATTAGTAACTTATTTTAAAACAAACAAACAAACCCAGAATTCTTTGGATTTTAGTATCTATTAAAAAGACCAAAATCCCTAGGTCTTATATCAAAGTGAATGTAAAAAACAGGTAGGACAGGAATGACAAGATATTTATTGCTGTGAGCTTATTCAACTTCCCTACTCAAGCTAAAGCACCTACTTCCTAACAACACTGATGTCTTTTTAAAATTTCTGATGTACAAAGGTTCTGCATACCATTCTGACACAATCTTCAGGACCAGGGTTGTGATAGAAGGAATTAAGATCTTTTAAGCCTCTACCAAGGATTCAAAAGAACAAGAAAAGACTTTTACACACTGGCCCAACACCGACTGTCTTTTCAGCTTACCTTTTTTACTTAGGTCAATAGCAGCTTCTAGAAGAACTTCTAATTCCCCTTTCGGCAATACAGGAACAACCCATCGAGGCCTGTATTCAAAAACAAAACAAACCCCTTTGTATTTCAATTGTTCTTCTTAAAAAACAAGAGTAAAGTCCTCGCCTATTTGTAATGCTTTTAATATAGAATGAGAATACACATTTTTAAAAGAGCATGATGAGCTCTCCATTGAAAAAACCACAACTCTCTGATTTGAGTCTCTCTCTCTTTAAAATGCTAACCCACTAAAAGTATTTCAAGAAATGCAGTGAAACAAAGATGTAAAATCCTGATTGTACAATCAGGATATTCACACAAACAATCTACACTTTCTGAGAAAGGTGTGAGAGTACCTGTTGATCATGTCATCCAACTTTGCCAGGTCTGTGTGCGGAAATGCAGGCTCCTCATCCTCAAGCTGTGGCGGAGCATCTCGTTGGCCCTGCTCATCAGGCGGGGTAGCTGGGGAGTTCTCATTGGAAGAATCAGGTGAAGAAGTCTAAAATTGGTACAGAAAATATTTTAAGTAGTGCCTGCACTTGCATGCCACTTGTTTTGACGTTTTTGCTTCATATTGTGTTTCAAAGAATCACTTGAAGTAAGTACCTGTCATCATAAAATATAATAAAATAATTTTATTTCAGTTTTATTAACAAAAACTACAGCATAAAATGTGCTATATGCTTTTCATCCTGACAGATTAAAAATTAAGCTATCTTCCCACCGAGGAAAGTAGGTTTTTTGGTAACAGACTACTACTGTCAGCAGACTACCTATCTAGAAAGTGAAAATAAAGACTATAGGGATGCTCCAGTTCTTACAAATCTTCTGCAGAGAAGTTGACTATTTGAGGCAGAAAGCCAAACTTCAGCAACAGTACAGAAGAAAACTATCATGAAAAATATTTTCCAAAAATGTTTGCTAAAAATGAGTGGCACACTACAACAGCTGGCTACTAACCAACCTCCAAGAACATGATTAGTTAAGGCCATTTTGATGGGCCATGCAAAACCAATGTATTTTGCAGATGAACACATTCATATATAGAAATAGTGTCAACTGACAGTAACAAAGATTCAAATCAGAACAGCAAGATTTAGGAGGACAAGGGAGAACCAACACCTCAAGAACATTTTTCACATGTTGTACTGCATCTGATTGGCATGGAGTTAATTTTCTTCACAGCACCCTGTAGGGTTCTGGGTTTTGGATATGCAACCAAAACATTACTGATAACACATCAGTATTTTGGCTGTTGCTGAATAGCGCTTGCATAGATTCAAGGCCTTATGTTCTCGCTTCTTGCCTCAGCAGTAAGCAGGCTCAGGGTGGGCAAGAGGCTGGGAAGGGGCACAGCTGGGACAGCTGACCTGAACTGACCAAAGAGATAGCCCATACCATATCGTGTCATGCACAGCAATAAAACAGTGAGGTGACACAGGGGTTTTCTCCCCCAGGTAGCTGTTGCTTGGGGACTAGCTGGGTATCCATCAGCTGGTGGTGAGTGATTATGTTCACAACACTTATTTCCCCCCCACTGCTTCACTTATTTGCCTTTATCTCAAATCATAAAATTACTCACTTTTCCCTTCCAATTCTCTCCCTCATTCCACTGAGGCAGTGGGAGTAAGGAATGGGATGGAGGCTTACCTGGCAGCCAGGGTCAGCCCACCACACATGTTCCAAAGAACAGTTCATTCTCAGGAAGTAACAACCATTAAACCTTATCATATTAAACAATATCTTCATATCAAATTAAATGACCACGTGTGGCTTTTCCCTTAAATGGGTTTGGCTGCACTGTTTAAAAGCATCTTTTCTGGTATTTTTTCCCCCAACAAAGAAGATTCATCACATTATGATGTAGTATTTGAAAGGTATTGCTTGTCTTTTGAAAGCAGGATAGCCTTGTCCAACAAAAACGCGCCAAGTTGTGCAGGAAGCCTAGTAGGATGAACAGAGACCTAGACGAAGCTGGTCTAAGGAGCTGGCATCTGATTGTAAGCTGTTTTATGCAAAAAGTGCTTTTGCAGAACTAAGCATAAATTGAACTCAGAGCAAACAGTTTTACCAATCTGTGGCAGGTAGCTCCACAATGTGGTTCTGAGGAAGCTTCTGATACAGTTCCAAGAAGGCTTCTTATCCAAAAGAAATATGCTTGAGAAAGAACTATACCACTGCCTGAAAAGGGAACATCTTTTGCAATGCAGAGCTCCCTAACAGTATCTACTTTGCCAATAGCATTGCCTTCATCTCTCAAAAACTTTTGTACTTGCAGACACACAAAAAATATACCTAATTTAACCAGACAGCTCTAGGAATATACAAACACAAATAATTCAGAAACAGTCTTTCTAAAGGATTTTATTTATTTTTAGCCAACTTGATTGTTAATACCATACCTGATTCTGCTGGAGGGGAGGCTGGGACTGTCCATCAGGAGCCTGGCCCTGGCTATCATTCCCTCCTACTGGAGAGCCACGAGTCGTGGCTGTCATACTCGACACAGGGCAGATCTTTGCAATTTTGTCTGCTTATGTAGTTGTTGTGAGAGAAGAAATTATAGTCCGCTTAGTAAAGTTGAAGTACCAGCATATGCTTGCCTTAAAAAGCTCCAACTCAAGAACATGCCATCTTGCAGAGACCATTGCATAACCTGGGAAAAAAACAAAAAGCACAATATGTTATATTGACACATGGTTATAAAAGTCATTTGTGCCTGGAAAAGAATACTACAAAACCATATACACTGCTATAAATAAACTTTTGATTTAGACTTAGTATTTCTTTTTCTTGAGTACAACTGACATCAGAAAAAGGAAACATTTGGAATATTTAACATTATTTTACTGTTCTAAGTAAAAATTACACTTAAGTTAACTCTATACCACTGAGAAACTGACACACATACAAAATGCAGCTGTTTACTCTGGTTCCATTGTAGTTCACAGAATCTCAGGGATTGGAAGGGACCTTGAAAGCTCATCTAGTCCAATCCCCCTGCCGGAGCAGGAACACCTAAGATTAGGTCACACAGGAATGCATCCAGGCGAGTTTTGCATGTCTCCAGAGGAGACTCCACAACCTCCCTGGGCAGCCCCTTCCAGTGTTCAGTCACCCTCACCGTGAAGAAGCTTCCCCTCATATTTAAGTGGAACCTACTATGTTCCAGCTGGCATCCATCACCCCTTGTCCTATCATTGGACATCACTGAGAAGAGCCTGGCTCCATCCTCCTGACACTCACCCTTTACATATTTATAACCATTAATAAGGTCACCCCTCAGTCTCCTCTTGAAATGCCACAGCAGATTTTCAATTTGCATTCAAAGTGCTGATCAAGGTCTATGTAGATATTAGCTGGTTAAGGGCATAAATAGACAAATTTGTCATTTTTTCCAACACTCTTCTGACACTTCAACTGGGGGTGTCTGAGATACCCACCAAGTATTTTAGTGGATTATACAAAGAAAATTGTGATTCTAGATTTACTTGTTAATCTTGTAATCATGATATACCAGCAGTTCAATAACACAGAAATATAGAAATAAGAAGTTGTATTAAGTTCTACCAGCAATTCCACTTTCTATCACAGGGCACGGTGTAACCACAGAAAAAACACCATAATTTTCCAGAGTAACTCATACTTCCAAGCAGTACATAAACCAACAACAGTACTCAGAAGGCTTGAAAGCCAAGTAGAGTGGTAGAAGGAACTGCATGAGCTTTCAGCAAGATTCATTTCACAGTGCTAAGTTCCTGGTTAAATCAGCAAAAGCTTTGAGTTCACAAGAGTGATAGAGTGATACTTCTGCTGCAACATGATGCATATTTGTAACTGGTTTATTAAGATGTCTCATCTCCATTTTATTTTCAATGCTGTTATCTTTCTCCAAGACTTGAAATTCCTTTCCTAAATTTTGCAAATTTGCAAGTCCAGTTATGCAAACAATAAAAAAAAATATTTAAATTGCTATTTCTCCCCTGCTCCAGTATGAACAGCACCCACAAATTAAGAGATCTCTAGAGATCAATATTGACACACAAATTATGTTAACTTTTGAGCAAAACTGTATTCTTTGAACACAGTCAATTGTAATCCATCACTACCCTTCAGAATTCATATTCAGATAGCTTAGTAAAACTGCAAAGTCCAGAAAACAGGCATCAACAACACAAATTTTCTTTAGGAAGAAACTAATTTTTTAAATGCAGTTTTTAAAGCTAACTTATCTTAATTGGTGTTCTATTTTAAATGCCTTTCTCTGCATATTCAATTATTTTCTTTTGATGTTTATTAAGATCACTAGGTAGAAAGTATTTGCATGACTAAGATTCCTGCCATATATTAAAAAAATATAGGTGGAGATCCATACATACACAGATATTGTAGCCTGCTGCAGTTCAATGCAATTCCCCTGCACTACTTGATTCAGGCTTCTAGGTACTTGCATAAACAAATGAAATCAAACTTATGTCTATTTATATTGTGCTTCTCAACAGCCCTAAACCAACTATACCATCACAATAAACCTTCCTTAACCACCGCCATACTTCCTTAACAGGTCTGGTTTGTAATCTGGTCTCACAAAAAATTGTGCTAGAGCAAGGAGTGAGACAGCTAAGTATGAAAAGGGTAAAACAGCTCCTTTCAGCAGCAATCCTGATCTAGGTTGGCTTAAAATGTAGAAAGAAGAGACCACTGGCAGTAAATGTTCCACAGTAACTTAAATCAAGTGCAGGTTGTTTCATCTCTTCCTTATTCTAATGCTTTTGGCTAAACTATCACAAAGTGAGCCAGCTCAGACTACTAAAGGAAACAAAAACAAAAAGAAACCCCAAACTTACAAAGACTGTGATTATTTTTCAGTTTCTTTAATTACCTGAACTCATGTTCTGCCAGGCCAGAGAGCACTCATCCTAATGCCAGGCAGGGAGCCAAGACAAAACTGCAGCTCTCCTGTTAAGACACTAGTATGGATTTACCCTCAGATTTTGCCTCAGTGCTTAGTTGAAGGGACTTGGCAAAACATTCTTAAAATTCCTTTCTAATCAAGGTAAGTGACATAATTTAACTAGGAGATACAAGAAAACTATTACTGAAATAATCGACTTTTTCAAAATCTTGTAAACCCACAGAGTAAAAGAAAGTCTTTGTAGCAAAAATACTCTGAATTTTGTAGACTCTAGTAAATACAGAACATTTATATAAAGGACTAACCTAGCTTTTAATTTCTCTTATTTAGTGACTGGCTGCTTGCGATTCTAATGATGCTACTCCACATGTTAAATTGCATTCCCCAGAAAAGTATATTTTCAGGGCCTCCAGAGAAGTTCACTTAGCTTGGTCATGTGTGTAAGACAAAGCCAACCTCATCACTTCTACCCCCTAACTGTGTGATGTCCTCAGAGAGAAAAAAGTTACTGCAGCTAACTAAAACCACTCAATTTCCAATACAAAGTCCAAATGCTTTCTGTAGTATCTGCATACTTGAAATTACAAGGATATCCTTGGTCAGGTATTCTCCTTCTAATTACAGAGAGTATATAAACTCTCTTTAAGCACAAATAATCATCCAATGCTTTTTAAACAGTACTAGAAGAGTAATTTACCAGTCCTGTTTTCTAACCATTTTACGTTTCAGAGCCAACATCAAACTGCATGCCCACAGAGAACAGACTACTGCTTTAATCTCTCTGATTAATCATGAAATTTCAAATTCCCATCATTTCTTTAATTCAGACTATTCAATTTTTTAGAGTTAAAACTCAGCAAGGCACAGGTTGGCTCAGCTCAAGAATAGCCCTTATATCTAATTATAATAAATTTGATTATTTATAAACAAATGTAAACTGATTCTCTGACACCTTGGTTTTGAGTATGCAGACATAAGAACACAATTCAAACTGCCTGCATCCAGCTGAATTCTAATGGAGCTTATAGTAATTTTTATATATGTCTCATTTCTATGGTATTTGATTTTGGATTCAGCATACTGAATTCAAGCCCTGTTAAAATAAAATATCTTTACCTAAAGCTTTGAATGCATGTTTGGATACAGTGTCAAGATGAAGACAGACACCTATTAAGCGACTAACTAACTCCTCCAATGCTAATCAAGCAATGTAAGAGGCTATGAACACCGAGTCAAACGAATCCTGCTGACATTTGCTTTTGCCAACTGAGCAAATTCTGATTTGCCACGTTTATCTCCTTGTATCACCCTGACCCACCACTAAATTATAGATTAAAGTCAGCTTTTGCTTCACCTGATTCCTTGTCATTTTAATAACACCAGGAAAAGACCACCATAGGGGTTTTTTGACCCTGCACACTCCCCATTTAGAAGACTTCACCCACTGCAATTCCCACAGACTTCACCCACAAGCATTCCCACAGAGCACCAGCAGACTGACTGCACAGAGATTGCTGGGCAGGACACTGCACTCTGGGAATGCTCTAAGCACTCAGTGCAGCTCCACACCTGAGCCTCACCTCAGCTTCCTCGGCCTCATGCTTGTGTAGCACAATAGGTTAATTCTGTCTGAGGAAGAACAGGAATCAAATACCTTTTCAACAGCCAGGAGAAGAACATTAGACATAGGTTCCTGGATGAGTGCTAGATAAGCAAATGTATTTATAGGTATGTAATGCTCTGCTACACAGTAACATGTAGCAGCAAATACAAAGGATGGCATTAGAGCACATAATGATCAAGGAACATACGTGATTTTCTAATCCAATTGACTTCTAGAACCATTTTCATCCAAGTTTCTCAAAATCACCTCCTCAAAAGTAACTAAAATACCCCAATACATACACAGTCTTTCTCCTGAATCAGCTACGTAAAATATAGTCGCAGAAAAAAGCAAATACAAGGTGACAGATGACAGCAGCAGACCTCAAAATACAATTTATTATTCATGTGCATTACCTAAGCCCTATTCAGGGACACAGATCTATTTTTCCTTTATTTCATTTTTTCTTGTAATATACAAGGGAGAATACATGGCATAAAGTCTGCTATACAGTGTGGTAACATGCCAGGATACGGCTCTACTCAGTATGTAATAACAGGGCTTTCTAAAAATCATACAACTATACTAAGAACAAATACATTTCTTTTTTTCTCCAGCATTATTTATAGAATGACATTCCCATTTTAACAAGACGACGTGCTTTTTCATCAGAAGTGCTGTACTGCATTAAAGCTTAACTACAGCACTACAAATTTTAGGTTGAAAGCTATCAACAGATTTGTTTCATATATGATTCTGGGAACTGCCTTCTTAAAATCCTAATAAATACTGACTCATCACAAGGGCTGTGATGTGATTCCAATCTAAAAAAATCTAGATTTAAGAATCTAACCTATCCTATTCCTTTACTTCAATCAAAACGCCTTCTTATCTAGAAACACCTCGCCCAAAACTGTAACACTGACCTAATTCAATAGTTACAATCTACACACACCCCCACACACATTTATCATTTTCTTTCTTCTCTGTGCCTTGTGTCTTTCAGGAAGGAGAAAATTATTTATATAATCAGAATAGAAAACTGGTGGTCCCAGCGATTTGCTCATTAACACTGCCATGCACTAAAACTGGAATGTATTCAAAGATTAATGAAGAACTTGTCGCTAAGCTGCTATTCAGTAGAGCAGGAAGTGTCTAACTTTCACTGTATAAAAAGTACCTGATAAGCAGCTATCAGTGAAGAGGCTATTTCAAATAGTTTGTATTACAAAGATAACTAATTTAAAGTCCTTCTCCTAGTAAAGAAGTGGAGGTACATGGGACTTAGTCAACTGCAGCGGACTCCCAACACACTATTTCAAAGCAATAAATTTTTAAGTCATGCAGTAAAAGACAGATTTTGAGTAACTATAATAGCTAGGAACTAAAACTATCCTATTGAAAAACAGGTTACTTCAAGTCACCTTTTTTGTTAGTCTTTCCATATTATACATCTGACAGAGATTTGGCAGCCTAAGTTTCTGGAACACCGGGAACATTCATGCCAACCTACAATTTTATTTGCTTTCAGCATCATATGACAAAATAAAGATAGATGTCCTGAAACATACTTCAGTTGTTTCAGGTTTGGTTGGTTGGGTTCCATTTTTTTCACTTCAAAGCTTAGTTTCGAGACTAAGTTTAGCTAAGCTACATCTACTTACTGGTATGTGACTTCACTTCATACAAGATGCCCGTATACCTACCATTCACAGGAATTTCAGAAAGCAATAAAAGCACAGAAAGTGAATTTCCAAAAGAAAACATCACTGCTTATTGTTAGGTCAAGGACAAAGCAGAGGGACTACAACTCTCAATCCATATAGATGGTCTCAAAGGAGCCACCTAAATGCATTCAAATCTTCCAAGTACCAGCTATGCAGCATTCTATGCTGAAGAGACTGTAAAGTAATGCTGCAGAAAATGCTACTTGTAAGCAGTCATGTTTCCTCCTCCATGAGCAACAAATATTATCTGTTTTACAAACTTACAGAATTCCTATTGTTTCCCACCCGCATTTTAGAGCACCAGGGAACTTAAACTTTCAACCAGACCTCTGCTTAAGTCACAAAGACATTCAAAGATTGAAACCTTAATTCAAATGAGATGTGGGGAAAACAAAGCTCAATAACCTCAAAGAAAGGAGAATGCCATATTTACATTGGATGTTCAGAGAACTGAAATATTCATACATGGGGCATAATTCAAGAACAGGGATAGAGAATTCAGCATTTCACCCGTTACTATTAAAAAAACCCACAATAAACTAACCCCAAACAACTACACAGAGAAGGCTTAGTGATGCAAAGAGCTCTTTTAAAAGTATAGCTTAGATACAGCAAAAACACAGGGGTTATTTCATCTTTTGAAAACAAAAACAATTCCAAACAGAAAACTGGACAACGGTTCTGGTTTCTCACTTAACTGGACTTGAGACACACTGCTGAAGAGCAGAATCTGACTACATTTAACTGCTTCTGGTGTAACACACAACCTAAGCTTACAGTTCTCAGATTCCCTTTTCAGGTGATTAGAAGTAAAGTCAATCCCCAGGCCTCTCTGGCTAAATCTGACCCCCTTCCATCAAAAGTCTTCCAGTCTCAAGAGAAAATTCTCATTGAAATGCCAAGCTCAGGGCCCAACAAATTCTAACCAAAGCAAACTATATTCAAGTTAAGGCTGAGAACCCTGTATTTGGCCCTGCACATCAAGGTAACAAAACCACCATATTCAAAAGGTAGCAACCTCTTGTTTCCATGTGGAATAACTTCCCAAAAGACTTCAAAAAAATCAAGGACACCCTTTATACCACTAAAAAGACTATCTTACTTCAAGGTAATAACTAATGAAGGTCAGGCCCTGAAAGAGAACTGGACATCAGCAACAAGTGTCTTTCTCTAGAAAACATTAATTTGTCAATAATCCTTGATGAATGTAACGATTAGGCAGCGTACCACTCCTTACTCAAGGTACACGATGCTTTTTCCCAAATGATGTAGCAAGAGCTCAGGTCTTCAGATCCTACACTTAGTTCTGGCAACTAAGGGTGACCCCCCCGCACTGACCTGTGGCCCTGCCTTTCTGTAGACATACGATTCAGGCCACTGTCACCCACAGAACACTGAGCAACACGGGACCTCTCACCCAGTACAACTATTCCTTCACTCTCAGGAGCTTTCAGTGGGAGTTGCACCGGTTCCACTGGCATGGAACTGTATCTTCAATGATACTCAGTATGCCTGGATGACAGGAGGAGTGACATAAAATTTAGAGCCCCCGCAATTCTATTCTTTAAAACCAGACTTCCAAAGAACAGAGTAAAGTCAAGTGAACTAAAAATCACAGTGGTAAATATATGTACTATAGCCTAAGAAAAGCAAAATTACTAAGTCACTTCCACCTGGAAAATGCTAACATATATTTTAAAAATTGCCTAGATGTTTTGCACTATGACTTTCACTTACTAATGCAGCCCTTTTCTTCAACTCACAGTGAACACGCAAAGAAACGGGCAAGGCTTCCTTTCGTCTTGCATTAAAAGAACAAAATACAACAGGAAAAAAAAACTCAAAAAATATTTAAAAAATTAGATCTAAGAACTATAGTATGTAAATTTCTTTCAGAGTCAGACTCAATCTCACACTGCTTAGCAACACAATGCTATACGTTTTTTTCCCAATTATACTACTGTTTATGTATGCAGAAGGCTGCCCTTCTGCAACCCCCAAAAAAGTTGTTTTCTTGGCAATACAGCCAATCAGAATTGAGTTGACAGTCAGTCCAACTGCAACCTCAGTCCTTCACAGGCAGCAGTAAAAGTCATAGTTTAATGTTTACGTTTAAATAATGTTCTAGATGAAAAGCAATCCACACATTTGCAGTTGATACGCTATCATCTACGCAGCAATTACTGCTACAACATGTTCACTTACATTACTGCAAGAAAACAGTATGTCTAAAATTTGCACCACAGTCTGATTAAATGCTCTTGGTTCCTTATTTCAGATTATTACATCTGTAGTTTGGTCATGGTTCATCCAATTCTGCAGCAGATATAACAGCTACACTTCTCCAAGCTATAGCGAAGTTCACTCTCCAGAACACTTTAAGAACATTGTTCCTAAAAGCGTTAATCCAAATGCTAATAATTGCAAGATGTTACTCCATTAAGACTTAAAAAAAAAATTTGATCTTATTTAATTTTGAAAAGGAATAATTAACTTGTAATGTTAATTCATATTCAACTTGTCTGCTCTGCCTTTTTGCTACAAAAAGCATAATTATTGGATGCTCAAAAGTCAACGGGAAAATCAAAATACTTTCTCAGCATTACACACAGCAAAAAAATAGGCTCAGTTTCACTTAAGCCATGAAAGCTTTCCACAGCAAGATACGAACTGTTACAGCAAAGCACCAGGAAGTAGAGGAAATGTAAAAATTTCTGAGCACTGAGGTATCAATGGCTTCCTTCTACTTGCTGAAGCACACTACAGAAGTGGAATGAAAAGCTTCTGGAATGCACAGAATGGGATGCACTACTAAGCCTGAAAGCGACAGGAGCAGACACCTAAGTTCACACAGTAGTTAGTACTCGTCTTGCGATTTCTCTGCATGAAGATGCACACAATGCAGCCAACAATTCTTACCAATTAATATTTTTTATAAGAGAACACAGATGTAAACTCTACTTCCGTACCAGCATTGAAAGCTGTCTTTTTTATTACTTATAACAATATCTAGCAGTGGTTCAGAAAACAACAGGACAGTAAGGGCCACAGGTCCAATCTCCTGGTGGAATGAGCCTTACAGCTATTTCAGAAGATAATACAGGCTTGTCTACTAATGCAGGTAGAAAACAACACCTCTTTTTTCTTGTATGTAAAATTTAGTTTTGTGTGAACATGCTGCAATGTAGTAACAAAACAGAATTCTGTATCCCAAAATAATTTTTTCTTCGTGCCATTTATTTAATGTGGTCTCCAAATTTACTCTATCCTTACTTTTTAGCTAATATGTATTTCCAAGTACACACATATGATTATAATTTATAATTAATACATTTAAAACATCCTAGAAACCTCTATATAAATCATTAAATAAACAACGACCACCTCAGCCTCTTCTGCCATAATATTAAATAATATTTCTGCCCCAAATCTAGACAGAAAAGCTGCATCAATGTCATAACAAAAAATTCAGTTTCCAGTATTTATACTGTAATATAGTCAAACAATTTATACTAAATATTTTAAAATCAGAAACCCCAGAGAAGCTACACTTGAGAATTTTAAGATATGATCAAGAATCCAGAGGAATTGACAGACATAACTTCTAGATCTTGAAAAACAGGATATAGTCCAAAATAGCACAGAAAGGAACGGGGTGGGGATGGGGAGTAGGGGGAATAGAAAGAACTCAAGCTACCATCTCTGGACATAAACCCATTCAGTGAATCTCACAGCCACTAATGCAATTTCCTACAGTGCAATAAATAAGATCAGTTTAATACTTTATCATAAATGTGAAAGACATTAGAGACTCCCTGAGTTTCTGTATTGCCTTTTTACATGCTTGTGGGATTAAATTTACAGTAAACAGGTGTGGTCTTTGAAAATATCATCTCCACTGATTGAAAACGGAATTAGCAGCACAATTTTAACAAACAGGGACAACATTCCTAGCCAAACCCTTCGTGTATCAATTCTCAATGCCATACTACTCAATATTTACGGCAACAGAGATAAAACTATAAAATTACTAATAAATTCTGCACATGGCACAGAAGCTAACCAGGTGATAAACAATGAGAACAGGGACAGAGTGATTTGGATCACCTCATAAGTCTGGCACAGTTAAACATGCACTAACCTAGCCAAGGATCAGGTCACTCACCTAGAAAAAAAGGACATAAAACTTTGTATATATTGGGAAACATGACTAGAAGCATGATTATTCTAGAAAAGCAACCGCATGTGAACAAAATTGTACGTTTGTAGCAACAATAAATTTCAGGACTGGTGACTTTTTAACAGAAGCATGTAATTATAGATGCAGAATTGATAAGACACTTGTGAATTACAGCCTTTTACATGTAGAAAAAAATAAGTAGCAACAAAGATACCCTCCATAACCAATTAATTGCTATGAGAAGATGCGAGTGCAATATGCTGAATCAAATATCTGAACCCATTAGAATACTGGTCACAGAACAGAACACCAGAGACCATCCATTTCCAAGGCAGCCTAGGTGTTTTGCAGTTTCCAAATGGTATTTACCTTATTCCCTTGCAGCAAGGGAATAAACACATCATTTTAAGACTGCTTTTCAACTCTCTTTAACTTTTGGGCCTATCAAAGGAGAAAAAGAACTGAGAAGTCAGTAGGCGAGTACTACATGAACTGTATTTCTAACTGACATTTTCTTCTCAAAAAACCAATCATTGCCCATCAAGCACATAAACAAAATCAGAAGAACCAGTGAGGAGTTTCCTTTTCCCTACAACTTTTGAGAAAAGCTACAGGTTTTCTACATGTGACACAGTATTTCCTTTTCAGTTCTGAAACCTGAAGTTATAAATACAGTAAGATCTTATTTCATGCTAAGAGCTTTTAAGCTGTAAACTTCAAGAACAGAACCAATAAATCTAAAATGCGTGGTTTATATATATATATATACACTTTCAATTATAAATAAGGTCCATACACAGAAACCATCTTTAAATATAACTTTTAAAGTGTAAATAATAAAGAGTAATAGATTCAGTAATAACTCCTTTTCATATCAAGCAAGGAGGGAAGGATGCGGAATGCATTCCCAGAACATTGGGAAGTAGTAAGTAACCCTGAGAAGAGAATTTACATCCATTGCAATTCTCACACTGAAAGGGGTTAGGAATTCTATCTTCCAACACAGGAGGAACTAAGTACTGTGACATTGTTAGTTATGTGTTGGAAATTAAAAGAGACAGCAGATATAACATACAGAGAAAATACAGAACTAAATGGGGAGGAAGGCTTAGGTTTAACAGGTTTGAAACAAAATTGGTACTAGCATAGTGTAAAGAAAAAATTACTACCAGCTATGCACAGGAAAGAACACCAGCAAATCTTCAGCATTAAAAAACAACCCCCAAAAAGCACTTCAGCAAGCGCTGAAGTCTTTTAAGAGGTAAAAGGAGTTAAATCATGACAGAGAAAGAGCAGTAAACTGAAGTCTGGGGTTTTTTGGAAGCAAGAACTCAGCAAATTCATACAATTCAATAAGTATACTACCTTCTAAAAGGTGATGCTAGACAAATCAGATCTGCCTTTGTTAATGCAACATTTACACAACTCAGCTAACAAAAGGAAATGGTTTATTATATTAATGTCTTTCCATTCAGCAGCAACCATTTTTAAAGTATTGGAGCAAATTACAACAGGCTCAAAAATGGATCTTATCCTCACTAATAAGG
>VZTM01019089.1:11242-29342 GCA_013400555.1 Jacana jacana
ACCAAGGAAGCGTAAGTTACCATGAACTCAGTAGTAAAAAGTAACTGAATCAGGTATAAAGAGACCCTAGCAAAAACAAATATAGACTTTTAATTTAGTCTATTGGTCAAATCAGGTATCAGAATCATATCCAATAAATGCAGATCCAGTTTATTTAATTCAAAACAGACTTTGTTAAATGCAAGTAAGTTAAGAGTAAGCACATGCCTCCAAAGAGTCAGTTCTGCCATATTTATCTCAACTGATTTAAACTTTAAAAAGGCAATGCCACAAACACTTAACTCAATATACACAGAAGTTCTGATTTCTTCATGCACTTTATCAAGTTCTGAGCAGTGGGGGAAAAGCTTTATATTCAATACAGTACCATCTCTGAAATTACAAATAAACTTTCCATGAACTTGTACTCAACCAGGTGCTTTCTCAAGTCAAGACAACCTACTTTGATGTCTCCACTCTTCTTTACTGCATAACAACAATATCTATGCAGGATCACTTGCTCACACACATCAATTACACGTAAATTCCTGGGTTTATTTTAAAAATAATCTTTCTGTACTGACTGCTAAGTTATCTTTTAGATTTTTACCCACTACAAGTAACCTGTTTATTGTTTTTGTTAAGGACCCTTCATTTCTTTTTAAGAACTTAAAACTAATCCCACTTCATTAGAAATGTTTTTCCCTGTTAATTCTTGGTACAACAGGGCGTTGGAGTTACCTTAAAACACGGAATTTATGTCAATATTCAAACAGCAAGTATCTAGTTTTAGCACAAATAAGGTAAGTCAAAAGGCCAGACAGACCAAGGGAATTGTTTCCTTTCTATTCCCTGTTCTTCACAAGTGTCCCTGCAAAAACCTGTCATCTCTACCGCTGCAGGTTTCCTGGCATATATTTACAGAAAAAACAATCAGATATTTTATTTTCACATTGGAGCCTGAGACCTTAATCGCTCTGTACCATGACTTCCTGAACTTGAACAGGACTCGTTTGCTTCAGGACAATCCAACCTCCTGGCCTAGCCAGCAAAAAAGTTTGATGAGCTTCCCCTCTAGTACTCAGCCATGAACAGCACAGTTCAGTCATGCCTCTTGATCTTTTGGTATTGTCTACAGCATATGAATTGCAACAGGAAGCAAAGCTGTCTAAACAGACAACAAAAAGCAGCACCAGAGAATAACCTTTGTGAAATACAAGAACAGCAGACATACACAAAATACAATCAGACTGGGAGAAAATAAATCAAACATGAACCTCAGCAACAGTCAGAACATGACAAAGCGTAGGGAAGAGCGCAGCAGTCAAACTACTATAGACTCAAATTTATCTGGTTGCTTTCTGCACCATCAGGACAAAAGAGCTCTGAAAACATAACCAGAGCAAGAACAAAGACTTTGTTGCTTGTCTAGTGGCAGCCTCTCCAGACTGATTGAAAGCAATTCTATATTGCAGGAAAAGATACCAAGTTTTCCTCATTGCAATACAGGGCTCTGAAAACGATAGAAAAATAAGAGGAAAACCAAAATGTCTCTGCTTCCCAACAAGATTTTCCAGGTAAGTTTGCTTTATTCATTTAAGATAGCCAGAAAAAATGAGATGTTTGTAACAAATACATGAAATGCAAATGAGTAGGAGTACACCAAATCTAGTAAGTGAGCAAGCAGAAGCAGAAGAACATTGCAAAAGCCCAATAGCTTTAATGTAAATTGACAGTAATTCTGGAATGGAATTTCTGGTCTTCATCCATTTAACAGCATTGTCAGTTGGAAGAAATTAGACAAAAATTCTGCCGCTTTAAATGCTTGCATCGTCCATTTGAAAAAATGAAAACACAAACCAAAGAACCACAGGATACTTTCTGTTGACATTGCAAATATACACATTCTCTTACCTTGAGCATCAGTCTCTTGCTTGATGCATCAGGCACCAACAAACTCAAAGTTTAAAACCAGGGGAACTAAAAAGACATTTTTGAGATTTGGACTCCCCCCCCCTCAATTAAAACCACCAGTGGAATCTTCATTTGTGTGATTTTTTTCATAAATACAAATTTTGCTTACCTGATGCTGAGTTCATGATGTTCTGCTGCACCGAAGGACTGGTGGGAGCTGTAACATTCATCTGGGAAAGCATGGCCTTCCTAGGATCTTGCCATGTTGTTGTTTGATCAATGTGACTAGGACAAAAGAAAGCGGGCGTTAGGACAGTCACGCACTCACAGCAATGATCTGCTAGCACAAAAAGTTAAACAATGAAAGCTTGAGCCTGAGAACAACAGCCACATTCAGAACCAAGCAAGAACTGTTTGGATTCTTTGCAAGCACCATAGTGTGTCAGAACTTCAAATCTTTACTCTGCCCACCAGCACTTTCCTAATGAACAACTGTAGTGATCAGAGCCACAGCAATGGTGAGATAAGGCTCAACATTAATATTGTCATCTAGACTGTTGTTCCATGATGTCATACCCTTGAACTAAACAGTCTCTTCCACTTCTTGTTGATTAGTTCCTTGTCGTTTTCAAATGTGACTTCATAGTCTTTCAGCCCAAGCCAGTTATGCCTGGAATCTCAAGCCCTGTCCAGTAACGTGGCATGATGAGTTCATACCCAGTGCCTGAGGAGCTGTAATGAACTGGCTAGTGAGTAATCACCAGTGTTCTCAAACCTTCTGTGTAGAAACCACATCCTGAGAATATTTGATGGACTACTCCCCTCCCCACTGACAACTGAACAATTTCTCTGCGGTAATTTAAGTAACCAGTCACACTGGAGCATTAATATGAAAGTGACGTGCAGCTGCCATCATCTCCATGGGAAAAGCTGGGGACAGTTGGAGCAGCAGTGACTCAAGCAGCGTGCTGCGGAAGCTCATTACAAAATGTTGGGAGCTTAGTTTTAGCTGCTTTGAAAAAACTGGTACGTACATTCAGCACTGTCATTCACAAAAGTCTTCAATGCAATGGAAATACTAAAGTGTATGATTGCCTCACCTTCTGAATACGCGATTAGCACGTTTGCCAAGGAATAACAAATGCGGGCAATTCTTAACAAGCACCAACATTATCTTGACAACAGCAGTGACATTGCTCCCAGAAGCACACCTGGACAAAAGTAAAACTAACCCACCAGGCTTTGACCATAAAGTTTGTTACTGATTCATTTAGAGCTGGTATCAATTAAAACCCATCCTCAAATAGTATTGTTATCGATTAGAATCCAACCCATCATTAACTTGGTACCGTTCTTTCCTTACATTAATAATCCTTAAAGTTACTTTTTCCTGAATGACATGGAATGCCCATCTTCATTTATTTCAGCAAAACCACAACATTTAAAGCTACAATACAAATTCTACTGGTGATCTCAGTTCAAAACTAGGTACTTCAACTCATACCTCTGCTTTGTGTCCATGTCTTGCCTTGTGTCTTTCACCTATCTTGGTGGATCACCCTGTATTTGTACTGAACTATCAAACAGGCTGAAAACTTCCATCTCTTTGTTGGGATTAAATAATAATTGGGCAGCAACTGTTCTTAATTCACAGTTTCTCTTATTTTAAAGCATATTAAAGTTTAAGAGTTGGTACTGTATTATTTTAGACATTCTAAAGCAATAAATAATTCTGATTTTGTCACCTTGACACTGGCATCTTTTTGGACACTGGTATCTCCACCAATGAAAAAGGAACCTAAATAAGCACTGTTGGAATGTAATTAATTTGACCAATTTAAGGAACATATTGAGGATGAATCAGGCCTATTTTCTCCCTCAAGAAAGGAACCCAAGTTAACTAGGTCAAACACACCAACATTAGAAGAGATGAAACCCAAACTTTATTTATGTATTTGCATGACCACAACATCCATAAGCCCTGCTTGTAAATTAAGACCTTCTCATAGGTCAAACCGGACAAACAAAACAGTGTATTATTTTCTTCCTGTCCTAAGCAACTAATTGCTAGGCCTAGAAACTTCCTAATGAAACCCTTGACAATTAATAAAAATGGGACTCCACCGAATCGGTAAATATTTCTAACATGTTCTTTGATGTTCAAAAAGTTGATATTCCCCCCAAAAATACTAAATTTTGTAACTGTTTCATAATTTCACACAAGTGAGAATGAATAATTTCAGAAGATGGTAAAATGGAGCAGCAGTCACCAGCTAATCATTTCTGCAGAATTATTCATCACACTCTAACCGTTAAAGGGACTTTGTGTTAGGACTTTGCAACGTGAAGCAGCTTTTATAAAAGGTTTTTTTACAATATGCATATTTTACCCACTCTAAACATGCAGGCAAACAATTCCAGGTCAAAGAGTTACAGACACACTGTAGCAGGGTGACAAAATAGGCAGAAATGTTATTTGTACAAGCATATAATGGTACACAAAGCTCTATTTTGTTTGCACGTGACAACTACTGCCAGACTTCCCCTGTCCAGGAGCCCCCTTGTTACCACAGCGTTAATTAAAATGCTGTCACTGCCAAGTTAGCTTTCACGATACAGCTCATTTTGTAATACAGGTACCATTAAGGCACACTGGATCTTCGGTTGTATTTGTTTTCCAATACTCAGCTCCACTGAGAAACATGCCACATGCAGCAGTCTTCTTTATTTCCCTTTTAGCCTATGTATTTATAAAATATAGTTAAGACTGCCCCATATGTACTGGACTATACATAAACCTTCATACTGGAGCATACTTTTTTCACTGTTCTGCTGGTCAATCTTGCAAAGCAATGAAAGCAGGTAAAAATAATACAGACCTAAAACCTCTGCACAGCAATGCTTCACAGACTCCTTGTTTAAATTACAGTACCAGCATGTGCTACTCCTCCCCTCTATTTCTGATTTGTTATATTTGCTCAACTTAGTTCTGGGAAAAGTGGAACCCAGGAAAACACCACTGCAACCATGATTACACACTCGTTTATTTCTATTTAACTCCTATAAAAATCCATGAGCTTCCACAACGTCTACCTGAGGTACACAGGTTATAGCCTTTGGTTTTATATGCTATTTAGTGTAGAGTAAGAAACAGAAGGAATAAGGCTGTCTCGCTGCATTACAGAACTGCTTTTGCAGTTAACTGTAAGAACACACTGAAGCAACATTCACCAGCTTTTTCAAACATAGCTGAATATGGGATAGACCAATGGAAGAAACATTTCAGAAGTGCCTCCAACTGTGAGCACAAGAACAGCATCATCGATTCCTCGAGCCTGGTTAAGCACACCATGTGAATTACAAGTCCTGTTCACATGGAGCTGCTAACACGGATAGCTATTATAGGCAGCAGTAGCTTCCCACTTTTCCCGAGCTGAGGATCTCACCTAAGCACAGTCAGCATGTTCCTTACTTTACCAACTACACTCCAACAAGTAGCCATCTAAGAACAAAGAGCCAAAGAAAAGTCTCAAAACAAGCTGATGACATTTAAATCATACTAACCATAAGGCTGGTTGAGTAAGGCAAACTTTGTCCCCTCCCACTTAGCTCTGTGCTTCCTGACCTACATAAATCCATTTCCCTCCCACACATTCCCTCAAAACCTTTCTCCTTAAGCCCCTTCAAACCACAGTCCTTACATGTATCTCACCTGCTCCATGTCCCCAGTTTTTGAACACCGCATACTAAGAAACTACCTAAAACACACCACGAGATCTGCTCTTTTCCACAACTTCCAAACCATGCTTACCAGCTTAGGAGTAAACACAACGCAGGCAACCCTCATGCCTACATGGATAAAATGTTCATACAAATTCTAGTACTACAGAAATGGATACAGGTCTTCGCTTTGTTCCATATCTGCAGCATGTGCACCAAGGGTAACTTACTAAAAACACTAGTTGTTTCTTGTTATCAATGGATGTATGGAAACAGGACATTCTCCACAGGTAAAGAGCTTTCCTTCTGTTTTGAACAGCAACACAGAAAAGGTCTAAATGGACACAACAGGAACCCTGACACCGACATTACATTATCTTTCCCTGCACTAAACAGATTTGGTTTTTTCCATAGTAGCTGCATAACATGACAACTGCCCCAACCCTTACATTTGACATCTTCTATTTTGCATGAGCTGAGGCATATCCTGATAAAGCATGACTGTCAACCTCAAGCTTTTTTTCAAGAAGGTTAGCAAGTTATATCAAATCAACAAAACCCATGAATCAGCCATTGTATTTGGTACAGTACTATCAAATCCAACCTAAATTCTACCTGGTTACAAACTAGAATCACAGCTCTATATTGTTGCACAGAACAAAATGAGTGAACAGTCTTGGAATTAAAAATCACAGAATGGTCATGGTTAGAAAGGATCTCTGAAATCACTGAGCTCAACCATACACACACAAACCCCCTACAATCTCAGCCACGAGAGCACGCCATGAAGTGCCACATCTACACGTTTCTTAAATACCTCCAGGGATGGAGACTCCACCAGCTCCCTGGGCAGGCTGTTCCAGTGCCCGACCACTCATTCAGTAAAGTAATTCTTCCTAATATCTAATCTGAACCTCCCCTGCTGCAACTTCAGACCATTTCCTCTGGTCCTGTCAGTATTCACTGGGGAGAAGACACCCCTAGGATAACCAAGGAACATAAAACATTTTACTTTATAGAATATTAAATCCAACGTCTGGCTATCTCACACTGTCTATTATTGCTCATTTGTGTCTAGGTGAAGCAAACCCTTGTTAAATTGGGCAGATGCTGTATAAATTGAGGAAATCAACTTAGACTGTACCATAAATATAGGTCTACAGTAATAGGCCTTAGAATAACAAAGCTGAAACACCCTGATCACGCTAAATGCTTGTTAGCATACATGTCAATTCTGGTATAAAGAAGAGGGGCTGTTCCAAGCCACACTCCATCAAAAATCATTTGAATGTGCTATGCGTTATGAAGAGAATCAAGCTGCCTCTCCCAAACCATCCCCAAGTTTTACAGTCACAGACAAGTTATTTGCATATTGACAAGGACAACTTTAAAGGAAAATGTTCATCATTTATGCACAGAAAAAGCATTTCTGCAGTAACTAAGAGTCAGAATTCCTAATTGAAAGAAACCTTTACTGCCATTAAACACTATCACATGCCTGAAGATTTGTCAGATTTAATTTCTAACCTAATTCTAAGGAGTTGATAGCTTGTGGTTGGGATGGGGATGTGGAGAGTGGAGGTGGGGGGGGAAGGCTGGTTTGGTTGGTTGTCATTTGGGTTCTTTTAAAGTATAACAGAAAATAAGCAGGAAATTTAGAAACAAAACAAAGCAAAACCAAAAAAAAAATCCCCACAGAATGGTACAGATTGGAAGGGACCTCTGGAGATCACCTAGTCCAACTCTCCTGCCAAAGCAGATTTACCCAGGTCAAGTTGCAGGTTTTAAATATCTCCAGAGGAGAGTCCACAACCTCTTTGGTCAGCCTGTTCCAGTGTTTTGTCACCCTTAAAGTAAAGAAGTTTTTCCTCATGTTCCAACAGAGCCTCCTGTGTTCCAGTTTGTGCCTGCTGCCTCTTGCCCTGTCACCGGGCACCACTGAAGAGTCTGGCCCCACCCTCCTGACACCCTCCCTTTGGATATTTTTACACATTGATGAGATCCCCTCTCAGTCTTCTTCAGCCTAAACAGACACAGGTCTGCCAGCCTTTCCTCAAGACAGGTGTGCCTGTCCCTTGATCATCTTCGTAGCCCTCCACTGGACTCTCTCCAGTAGTTCCCTGTCCTTGAACTGGGGAGCCCAAAACTGGACGCAGTACTCAAGATGTGGCCTCATCTGGGCAGACTAGAGGGGGAGGATGACCTTCTTCAACCTATTGGCCACTCTCTTTTTAACGTGCTCCAAGAGACCATTGGCCTTCTTAGCCACAAGGGCACACCGCTGGCTCATGCTCAACTTACTGTCCACCAAGACGCCCAGATCCTTCTCTGCAGAGCTGCTTTCCAGCAGGTCAACCCCTAACCTGCACTGGTGCATGGGGTTATTCTTCCCTAGGTGCAGGAGCTTGCCTTTGTTAAAGTCTTCATTAGTTTCCTCTCCATCCAACTCTCCAGCCTGTCCAGGTCTCACTGAATGGTGACACAGGCTTCTGGTGTGTCAGCAACTCCTTATGGTTTTGTGTCATCAGCAAACTTGCTGAGGGAACACTGTCACCTCATCCAGGTTGTTGATATATGCTGAACAAGAGCAGGCCCAGTACTGACCCCTGGAGAACACCATTAACCACAGGGCTCCAACTAGACTCCTCTACGCTGCTGTTCACAACCATCTGAGCTCTGCCTGTCCCGGTTCGGGGTGGAACAGAGCCAACTGTTTAGTGAGAGAGGCTATTGCTTTTATTTGTTGCTGTGGCAATCGGGGTCAGCTGAGTTGGTTGTTTACCTGTGGAGGGGCGGCATCTGTGGTGCACACAGGACAGGTGACCCTAAACTGACCAACAGGGTATTCCATCCCATCTGTCTCATGCTCAGTATAAAAGCCGAGGGATCAAAGGGACCGCCTCTTTCTTCAATGGTCAAGGTCTGAGGAGGAACCTGGATGTTCTTCTGCCTTAGATCCTGATCCATGCCTTCTGAAGCCAGATCTGGAATCCAGTTCCTGTCTGTTGTTGAGTCCAGTCTGGGACTTCCCCAGTGTCAGCTGGTGATGTCTACCTAGGAACTTGATACAGTTTTGTTTGTTGTATCTATTTCATTATTTCCTTTTTATTTTATTATTAATATGCCATTAAAGGAGTTTATTTTCTTCTTAAGTCGTAAATTTCTTTCTCTCCTTCCTCTCCTTGGAGCAAGAGGTGTCATCTTGTCATTGGCCAAACTGTGACACTGCCATTCAGCAAGACAAACATTTTATTGAAAATAACCTTTAGATGCTAATAGAATAATTAAATAAAATAATTCCTAAACCCAGAGAACTGATCTGCCCTTGTACAAGGTGTGGTGCTCCTTCATGGTTTTACTCCAGCTACTGCACTGAAAAGACATGAACCGCTACAGCCACATCAAAAACGAGCACACAAAGGACACTGAAAAAATAACTTAAATCCTTCAAGAAAGGCTTATCTAAGAGACCTTCAGTTTTGATATTCTGTAGTATTTATTGCAACCACAGTGTCCCTGCTGGTAGGAAAACTGTTCAAGTTATGCTGAGGACTTCATTCATATAACAATTCTCAGTCATTACAAAACCCATGAGTCTTTCTTCCTCTTTTGCCTTTATTAGCATGAAGTCAGCTTATACACTGTGCACATCTGCTACATCATCCATAACCAGAACTTTCTCAAAAAAAGGTTCTTTAAAAACAAAGAAAACAAACAAACAAACTTCAGAAATTGCAAGATTATTTTACTGGGACGTGCAATGGAAATGTGCCATTAGGAAGAAAAGCAAAAGACAGTGCACAGNTCAAGTTGCAGGTTTTAAATATCTCCAGAGGAGAGTCCACAACCTCTTTGGTCAGCCTGTTCCAGTGTTTTGTCACCCTTAAAGTAAAGAAGTTTTTCCTCATGTTCCAACAGAGCCTCCTGTGTTCCAGTTTGTGCCTGCTGCCTCTTGCCCTGTCACCGGGCACCACTGAAGAGTCTGGCCCCACCCTCCTGACACCCTCCCTTTGGATATTTTTACACATTGATGAGATCCCCTCTCAGTCTTCTTCAGCCTAAACAGACACAGGTCTGCCAGCCTTTCCTCAAGACAGGTGTGCCTGTCCCTTGATCATCTTCGTAGCCCTCCACTGGACTCTCTCCAGTAGTTCCCTGTCCTTGAACTGGGGAGCCCAAAACTGGACGCAGTACTCAAGATGTGGCCTCATCTGGGCAGACTAGAGGGGGAGGATGACCTTCTTCAACCTATTGGCCACTCTCTTTTTAACGTGCTCCAAGAGACCATTGGCCTTCTTAGCCACAAGGGCACACCGCTGGCTCATGCTCAACTTACTGTCCACCAAGACGCCCAGATCCTTCTCTGCAGAGCTGCTTTCCAGCAGGTCAACCCCTAACCTGCACTGGTGCATGGGGTTATTCTTCCCTAGGTGCAGGAGCTTGCCTTTGTTAAAGTCTTCATTAGTTTCCTCTCCATCCAACTCTCCAGCCTGTCCAGGTCTCACTGAATGGTGACACAGGCTTCTGGTGTGTCAGCAACTCCTTATGGTTTTGTGTCATCAGCAAACTTGCTGAGGGAACACTGTCACCTCATCCAGGTTGTTGATATATGCTGAACAAGAGCAGGCCCAGTACTGACCCCTGGAGAACACCATTAACCACAGGGCTCCAACTAGACTCCTCTACGCTGCTGTTCACAACCATCTGAGCTCTGCCTGTCCCGGTTCGGGGTGGAACAGAGCCAACTGTTTAGTGAGAGAGGCTATTGCTTTTATTTGTTGCTGTGGCAATCGGGGTCAGCTGAGTTGGTTGTTTACCTGTGGAGGGGCGGCATCTGTGGTGCACACAGGACAGGTGACCCTAAACTGACCAACAGGGTATTCCATCCCATCTGTCTCATGCTCAGTATAAAAGCCGAGGGATCAAAGGGACCGCCTCTTTCTTCAATGGTCAAGGTCTGAGGAGGAACCTGGATGTTCTTCTGCCTTAGATCCTGATCCATGCCTTCTGAAGCCAGATCTGGAATCCAGTTCCTGTCTGTTGTTGAGTCCAGTCTGGGACTTCCCCAGTGTCAGCTGGTGATGTCTACCTAGGAACTTGATACAGTTTTGTTTGTTGTATCTATTTCATTATTTCCTTTTTATTTTATTATTAATATGCCATTAAAGGAGTTTATTTTCTTCTTAAGTCGTAAATTTCTTTCTCTCCTTCCTCTCCTTGGAGCAAGAGGTGTCATCTTGTCATTGGCCAAACTGTGACACTGCCATTCAGCAAGACAAACATTTTATTGAAAATAACCTTTAGATGCTAATAGAATAATTAAATAAAATAATTCCTAAACCCAGAGAACTGATCTGCCCTTGTACAAGGTGTGGTGCTCCTTCATGGTTTTACTCCAGCTACTGCACTGAAAAGACATGAACCGCTACAGCCACATCAAAAACGAGCACACAAAGGACACTGAAAAAATAACTTAAATCCTTCAAGAAAGGCTTATCTAAGAGACCTTCAGTTTTGATATTCTGTAGTATTTATTGCANTGTTGTTGAGTCCAGTCTGGGACTTCCCCAGTGTCAGCTGGTGATGTCTACCTAGGAACTTGATACAGTTTTGTTTGTTGTATCTATTTCATTATTTCCTTTTTATTTTATTATTAATATGCCATTAAAGGAGTTTATTTTCTTCTTAAGTCGTAAATTTCTTTCTCTCCTTCCTCTCCTTGGAGCAAGAGGTGTCATCTTGTCATTGGCCAAACTGTGACACTGCCATTCAGCAAGACAAACATTTTATTGAAAATAACCTTTAGATGCTAATAGAATAATTAAATAAAATAATTCCTAAACCCAGAGAACTGATCTGCCCTTGTACAAGGTGTGGTGCTCCTTCATGGTTTTACTCCAGCTACTGCACTGAAAAGACATGAACCGCTACAGCCACATCAAAAACGAGCACACAAAGGACACTGAAAAAATAACTTAAATCCTTCAAGAAAGGCTTATCTAAGAGACCTTCAGTTTTGATATTCTGTAGTATTTATTGCAACCACAGTGTCCCTGCTGGTAGGAAAACTGTTCAAGTTATGCTGAGGACTTCATTCATATAACAATTCTCAGTCATTACAAAACCCATGAGTCTTTCTTCCTCTTTTGCCTTTATTAGCATGAAGTCAGCTTATACACTGTGCACATCTGCTACATCATCCATAACCAGAACTTTCTCAAAAAAAGGTTCTTTAAAAACAAAGAAAACAAACAAACAAACTTCAGAAATTGCAAGATTATTTTACTGGGACGTGCAATGGAAATGTGCCATTAGGAAGAAAAGCAAAAGACAGTGCACAGGTATTTTAAGCTTAGGTACCAGATGATCATACCATCTGAAACTTCAGCAACAGCAAAAAACTGAAGAAGTCTGTCTACGCAGAACAGAATGCAAACAAGGCAGAATAAATCACCCAGCACTTCTCTTTGCTTTTGAACATGATTCTTCATAAAAGAACATTTCAAAAAAAACCCAGTCACAAACATTTATAAAGACAAGTTGTTCTCCAGTGTAAAGGCACCACCATGAAGAAACTACACAAGCATCTTTCAATAAAGTAATGGTTCTGTTTTACAACAGAGACAAGACATACTTTACATCTGTGAGAAAATTATTTCCAGTCTTTAGTGAAATTGAGACGATTAACTTGAATTTTGGTTTTCAGATTTTTGGGACCATTTTAGGAATTCACTGGAGATCACATTTTATTAAAAGCAAAACACCAACACACACCACTGACCACATCATGACAGACCTACCAAAACCATTGACCGGGCATTGTGTGCTTTGTATATTGGGGATGGATAGGAAAGTCTGTGTAACCAAAGCAAGTAAACACATGAAGCTAAGCCAAATTACTTCACTTGGTCTGAAATTTCAGCTTTTCATTATAACCCAGGGGTGAACTGCTTCATCCACAAGCGTGTCACCTAGAACTGATTTACCTTAAATGACTGAGCTACAGATTCTATTCTTCGTTTTCCTCTGTCTTCCTAACCAGATGGTTTCCTAATCTACACAATGCATAGCTTTCCGAAAGGTTTTTCCCTTTTTAGCTCTTTTAAATCTAAAAACTTGAAAGATTAGATGAATCATGACCATAGTTTCTCCTCATAAATGCCAACAGTGAATTATTTTCAAGTGATCACCAGTACATTTTAGTACATCAAGACTTGGTGTATATACTGAAAGTTAGTTCTCCTGGTGACGCTAGGAGAAACTGAGTATTTTGGCTCCTGAAAATATCACAAATTATCTAAAACTAAAAAAAAATTCAAAAATTAGCAGCTTCAAACTAACCCCTTTGTGACATCTTATATTAAATTGTCCTATGCACAGGCAATGTAAGCTACCTGCAAGACACCCACCTACATATCGTTCTAGCAGGCAGAGAAGAAACCAGAATATCTGCTTCTGCAGAGGCCTAACTAGTTGCTAGAGAAGAATCAGCAACGTGGTAGGCTGACCGAAGGGCAGCTACGGAAGCGACAGTGTCTACTAATTTGAGAACAGTGCTAAATGCAAATTCCTAAGAAGGGTGTCAGTAGCTAGAAGGTCAAGTTCAGCCTGACACAGGGGGACACCCCCCCGGGCTTGGGGACACCACAGGTGAATTTTCCACAATTCAGTTTAGCCATGGGATGAAAAGAAAAAGATTAGTGTAGAAACAGCCTTGGCGGGAACCGCTGCAATTACCGCTCCCAAGAACTGGAGCAGAGCATGCAGAGATTCCTGGGTTAGGGCTGATGATGCTCTTAGGATATTACACACAATGGAGTGGATTCAAGCTTTGCCCGAGGGTAGAAGCTGTGACATCTTTTGTGTACCCTTTTTTCTGCCCTATTCAAGGGATTTCAAGAACTGGAAAAGATTAAAACATGGGAACTAAGTCTTCAGCTGTATGGGCCATTTTTAATTAGGCATTGCAAGCTTGCAAACGGCGTAACAAAGTTACAGATTTATACCTTCAGTAGCATTTAATACACTGTTTGAGACCATACAAATTTCAATTCCAACCAGCAAAGAGAAAAGCGTGTAGGGAAAACAAGACAGCTCTGTTAGCAATTATCTCTACCCCCAGTTCAGTCCTCCATAAACACTTCCCTACATTTGAGTCACTATTAAACAGGAAGACACGCTTAAAATGGCCCAAGATCCTTTGAGGACTTTCCAACTGTCTTTGTAAATAACAAATCCAACAGAAGAAAAAGCTGTTGGTCACACACCAAAGCAAATGTCATCTACCGAGAGGTGATATTCCACCCACCGCTTGGGAAAGCACTGCTGTTTCCGCTTCTCTCTGCATTTAACTTCCAGTATTTCCTTAGGTTTCGGGAATATTACAGCCTAATATATATAAAAGCACACAGCAGTTAAATTCATAGCTTTTTAACCTGACAGTTTCCCAGAAATGTCAGGAAATTCAGAACAGAATTTGTCTCTTAATGTCTCCAGCCGTGACCTAACTGCCTCAAAGAAAAGGAAACACAGATAAGTTTCTGAATATTGCTGCAATACATGCTATAGCTGTATTTTTAAATTTTCTTCTGCTTGACAGGTCTTTATGCATTAACCAAACAAAGCTTGCATTGCACTACTCCATCTATGCTGCTGCTGATGGCCTCACCAAACCATACCACAGGCATATGATGACAGAGAGGGCACTGGTGACAATAGACGGCTCTATCCTACTTTCAGCTTGCAAAAGCATTCCCCAAAATCAACGTGCAATTGCTCTCTCTGCAATCACCTCTTGTGCCACAGCTGGGATTCATTCACTTTGAGAAAGAACACAAGCAAAACGCGAGAACGTTGGGAGTAAGTACCCTGTTGACGAGGTGGGAAGAGAGCCTGTAACTAAATCACATGATGAAATAGCACCATCCATATATGCTATGCTACACAATTACCATCTCAGGCAGCAGAATTTCATTCAGCAAATTCATGGCTTGAATCTGAACTGGAACCAAGAGGTAAGGGGAACTGAAATGTCTCTGACAGAAGTCTAACTGGGGCAGAAGTAGATTTTGCACACAGTTACTACAAGTCAGGCAAGTTCTTCCAAAAACCACTCTGGAATTTATTCCTTAAGCAGTTGCCTCTTGCAAGATGCTGAGAGCTACCAGGAACTCCTGAAAGCATGGCCCATAAAGCTGTGGATGCCGATACACCAGACAGAGTTTTCACAGATACACAAAATACAGTGTTTAAGGTGTTCAAAGGCAGCCTTCATTAGCACCAGCCTGCATGCAGACCACGCACAATACACACTCCAAGGGCTTCATACTAAGCTTACTGTTCTGATTATAAGCATCTTGCTGTTTTGGCGTTGCAAAACAGCAGTGCCCTTCATAGGAACGCACGCACAGCAAGGTCCCCACTTCAGTGTATAATGTTAAACTGGATGACCAGTAAGCAGTCTAACCATATGTGCATGACTAATAGAAGAGACAAAGGCATGATGTTCCAAGGTTTCCCAAGGTAGCACCACTTAAAAATTGAAGTAATAACAAGCTTAATTTTGCTTTTATTATTCCTTTTCCTTCTATGCCTCTTCCCACCCTTCTCAAGGACCTCGATCTAGAAAAATAGGGGTAGTATCACAACACTTAGAGGTATTTTAAATTCAGCCTCAAAAATATGATTCTTGGATTCCTCTGCAGATTTCCCAAACTTGGATCATTTTCTGAGTGTCAGAAAGAGAAAAAAAAAAAGGAGAGAGAGTATGAGGACACTTTCATTTCCAGACCTCCTGCCGTTATTTTGAAAACTGTAAGAAAAAGCAGTACTACAGAGACAGAGAAGGAAAGTCCTTGCTCTTACAGTCCTTGTACCAGCTCAGTCCTTCCCCAAACCCCATAAAGGGCTAAATGCTGTGATCATATTCTGTATCACCAGATTTATTTCATTTTAAACTTGCCTCCTTGGTTCCACAGCAGCCAAAGACCCTATATTCAAGGAAAACCTCTCCCATTGCTCCACCTGGCCCCCAATGGTAAGAGTTTTCCTTCCCATGGCCAGGCCACCCAGAATGCTCAGAATTAATTTTTCTCTCTCCTTAATTTTAAATGAAAGAAATAATGATATATACCACCAAAGAGGGCAAATCTAAAGGAAGAACTATCTCCACTGCTATTTCAAGTGAAATCACTGGACTGATTTACATATACCTTCCTATGCCCCTGCTTAGCAAACATGGAGAAGACCTCAAGATGGAACCATTTTGTCTTCTATAACGCTAAAGCCAAGACTACACAAATGCCAACTTTCACATTATTAAGAGAATGGCAGATGATTTTCAGTGAGAGGCCGTAGAATGTATTACCACTTTTATCTCTGAGATTCTATCTCACTTCTCTCTCCCTAGTTAGCTCTTAAAAGGAGACAAAGCAAGAGGGAAATCAAACGCCTCTTTGCATGAACAGGAGCCAGGCAATTTTATACCCTTTTCTATATACCCTATTTTTGGTTGCCTGAAGGTTTTCCAGTCAGAGAGGCTTGCCTAAGCATGCTGCAATAAAAGCTGCTATAGGCAGCTGCCTTAGTATCTAAGGGGGGTTCCTAGCAATCTTGTTGAATAACCCCGAGGCTAACCACCACCAAGGAAAACAAAATATTAAGATAAAAAGATTCTTTAGGTTGCTTCCTTATTGCTCTAAGTTGGAAGTCTCAGAGCGCAGTTCAAACTGGTTGCTTGAGTGTTCAGGCAATGATCACTCCCAGATGGCCTTGACAGGATGAGCCAACTAAGAAACCATTAGGGTAGGACCTACTGGAAATGAATGCATAGTTTTCTGATACAAAGAATAAGTGAATCTGTTTGTCTTGCCATTAAAATCATTGATATTGACAACTATTTTAAAATGTATGCTTCAGAACTGACACTTCACACCTTCAATCAGATCAGCTGATTAAATGTTCTCCATTTAATTATAACAACAGCCTTACAATCTTTTCCCTCATTTGAGACTGCAGCTTAAAATAAATCACCTTTTGTTTCCTTTCTCCAAACTTACATGTTATGTTTTCATTATTTTTTTTAATTATTTTTTTTTATTTTTTCCTTTTTCACTCCCACTTCCTGCATTACAGTATTTTTCATCCCTTTTTGATTCCTGCTTATGACCATGTCTCAGTGAGAGCTTTTAACTTTTACAGTTCAGGCAAAGACTAGATGCTGCTGAGGTTAGAGGCAATTACTCACATCCCTGAAGACTGCAGATTGCCACGTAAAACAAAGACAGAAGTCTTCCAACAGCAAGTTGCTGCCTGAGTCAGTACTTGTGAGCTACCAGCTTGTGAGCAGCCAACTCTAAGCACTCTTGCAGCCTCAATTTTTCACCAGCAAATTAATCTTTCTCACCCCCCACACTTCAGCTCCCAAGAGATGAATTTCCCAAGCTGCAATGCACCAGAAGCACCAGCTTTCTCAGCAACCAGGTACAACATATTATCTAAAGGGTATGCTTCGGAAAGCTATTTCTGTTTACCTATTTAACCTAGGGTGGCAAAGACAATACAGAGCAAGAGCATGCAAAGAGATTAAGCTACTTAGATTACATTTTAAAATGATAGCTATAATAATTAAATGTAAAGTATACTTAAATCATAGCTATTCTTTTCAAGAGACCTAAAAATACGTTTTCAGCCTTAGCATTTTCAAAGTTTTACATTTTCCTTGATCTGTCACAAAAAGTTTATCATCAGTTTAAACTATTTCAGGAGCCCATTGTTAAATAAACAATGCAAAGTAAAACTAAGTTTGATTTCCAATTTCACAGCAAGTTTCAAAAGTTATCAAATGGAAATTTTGATTTCACTTTATTATCAAGAATTTGGAGAAGTAACAGAGAAACTTAGTTTGACAGTGAAACCACCAGCAGCCAAACAAATGCAACTTACTTTCTACAAAGAAAAAAAAAAAAAGACCCATATATTACTTAAACAGGGTGTTAAGTTTCAATTTATTCCATTAAATCAACATAATAAATACCAATGCCTCTGCTTTTATTTATTTGATTGGCAGTAATTTGATTTGCTTTCCAAATATCTTTTTGGCATAGAGGGAATTAAAATAGCAATTATAAAATGTGTTAAGCACAGGATTCTGTTTAAAAGCACATCATTTAAATTACTAACCATTCTTAAAGTATAAATTGCATTCAGAAATACATAATATTTTAGTCTTTGCCAAAATTAGCAGCTACCACATTCTATCAATAAACATGGTATTTAGTTATAAACTGTTCAACCTTACTCTTGGATGCAAAACAGATCACAAAAGAGAAAAAAAAATCTCCAACTTTACCTAAATTTTAACAGGAGATTCATAAGAATTGAAATTCCAATACATCCTAAATAACTTAAAATTATCACCTTAACTTAGTACAAGTTAATTCCAAATTTAGAATCCCAGCAGTCTTCACCTACTGCTTCTCAAAATCAG
>VZTM01019092.1:3957-23512 GCA_013400555.1 Jacana jacana
GTTCTGTTCAACTATATTCCTACATAGCCAGAGTAACTCCTCAATAATTTTCTCCTTGTCCTGGATTCTCTGGCAGTTTGTAGCAGTGGGAAGTCACGGGGCAAAACATCTTGGTTCTCAGCAACTTTCAGCTGTAACACTGTCATGTACTGAACCCTTGAAGAGACTACATCAACTGACCAGCACAGAAATTGTCCTCTGAGAGATGCTTAAAAGTGCATCTGTAGTCTCCTATATTGAGCTTTTGATTCTGGGGGGAAAAAAAAAATTAAAAAAAAAATGAGGAAGATACATGATTATAAGGGCTCCCTGCTAGTGATTTGATGTCTCAGATGTGGTGAGCGTCCACCCAGATTTGTCTTACTTCACTAGCAGATATTTAAGGAGAATATATATGACAGAGGAGAGTCATTCTTCAATCTGGGTCCAGCACCATGTTGCAACTCTCTCTTGAAAAGCAAGAAAATATAAGTATCAAGTCTTTATAAACTTGATTCCATTTTTTGTTGCCAGTCCGTGTTTTCAGTTGTCACCGAGATGTGATTGGTACAAACCGATATGGAGGTTTTTGCAGACATGGCTGAAAATCCCTTCATTCCTGCTATACTGGGCCCTTCTCTGTGCTCTGTTGTATTAGTCAGTGGTTATTCCTCCTAGACTGACTGTTTGCTATGTAGAGCCGGGCTGTCTCAATGGGTTTTGCTTTGAAGATGTAGTACTAGGCAGCTACAAACACACAGGTTCTCTTGAGCTCCTGATGGTTTATTTGTATTGCAAGAAGCTTTGTGAGATCTTTGCTCCTAAAAAGGATTATGTTAAAAGAAATATTGTTTGGAGGATAAGTCACTATTTGTTATTACAAAATAGGAAACAAACAAAACAACACTCTATGAATAAAACCACTTAAAAATTCTAGCAGTTTTTCAAATCTCAAAAAATAATCTTTCATATGAATGTTATAAAGGAAAATAAATTAAATTTTCATTTGGCTGAGTACTATGTATAAAGTGCAACATGTAGTAAGTCTATTTATGAGGCTGGCTAGAAGATGACTAATAATGAACTGATAGACTGGATTCTTGTTATCACAGTAAAATAAACAAGAATTCTTTCTTACCTTGCTTTATGCTATTTTTTATGGAGTAGAAAGAAAGTACATTTTCATATTGTTATCATTCTTCATTCCCCCAATCTCTTCTTTAAAAGCTTATCAGTATTTCAGACAAATTGTTGAAAAATTGAGTGCATGGAAGACTAAGAGGAGATTTATGCCAGGATGAGATAAGTCACCCCCAGGTCTGTGCACTTCATTTCTGCGGTTTTTAGAAGAAAATCCACAGGTAGTCTAACCATATCAGTAAAATATCACATCCAGTAGATAGTACTTTCCTTTTTAAAAAGTTTCCATATTGCTAATTTCTCAGAAGGAGAAGGGTGGTGGTGTTGGTTTTGGTTTTTTTTTTATTCACCTTCCATTTCCCTGTCATTGACCATTCTCAAGACAGATCCCTGGTGTGGAGCTGAGGAACTACAGATGACTCACGTAGCTTTTGTAGATGACCTTTTCTATGCTCTCAGTCTGTATGACTGTAGGTGCAGTTTGTTCTGTGCACCTGTAGCTGATGCTGTGTGCACAACATGAACTTGCACAAACAATGCAGTCTAAAGGTTCCTGTTGCTGCAGCTTGTCCATGGAAATAAGAGCACATCACTTTAACCCATCACTTTAAAAAACTCTATCTACTGCCTGAGATCTCTCTGGCCTGCCAGCAAACTGCTCCAGGGATCTGCTTCTAACTTCTTTGCAATGTGCCAAACCTATTCTTCAGAGCTTTACAAAGTCAAACATCTACGCCTATACTATCCCACATTCCATGTTCGCTAGAAAGTAAGTCTCTAAAAGCAATTGCAAGCATCTAGCATGTAAATTTCCTTCTCTTCTAGAACTGAATTAACTTCCCCTTATCTTCGGGAAAAATAAGGACTACACACCTTTTCAGGAGGCTTTGCTTCATATATTCATTTGCAATAAATTTTAGAATAAATGTCTAGTTGGACTTGCAACAGCCACCTGGCCTTCTAGAAACAGAAGTTTTACCCACTTTTTTATTGAATCCATACATATTGGGCTTTTTGCCCCCTTCCCCAATCAAAGAGCAGTAATTTTTTAGTGACCTTCCTGCTTCAGCTCTGCTTCTAGGCAAACCAGAATTCAGATATGCCAACACATGCCATCAAAAAATTTATTTCACTGGGGCGCAGCAGAAAGGAAGAGGTCTGACAGTCCGCCTCAAGTATGTACACTACTTTCTCTTCAAGGAAGAAAGACCTCTGTAGAAAAGTTCATCAAATCAAAATGTCAGATTTCAGAGGGAGGGGAAGATTCTAGCTTATTATATATTCTGTGCTATAGCTGTTATATTTTCCTGCTGGGCAAAGTCCCGATAAAGTCAATTACACTGGAAATTTACTGCACCTAAGAGAATTCACCTAGGCTTGGAAGCACAGAAAAATGCTCCAGAGATGAACTTTAAATGTATTAGATTTCTCTATACAAAATGATTATTTTCCTCTTTTATTAATTACACTAGCATTACCTCCTTTTCCAAAGTGATGTTTTTTCCATATGCTGTCCCTCTTTTAAATATTTTTTTTACCTCCTGTGACAGCAGCCAATGTGTCTTGCAGTAAATGCTAAATTTATTATGCCAGAAGGCAGGACGAACATGGCACAATAAGTACTTGCTAATAGATAACTGGATTTTTTAAAACATTCTTTTAAAAAGTAACACATGTTCTTTACAAAATGAGTTTTTCAAAAAATTTGCCAGTGTTTTCTACCACAAGGGGCTTTCCTGAACCTTACAGTTCTGTGATCAAAAGAATCAGGAATAATCATTGGAGCAGAGACTATAGCTTAACCTTTTCTCTTCCTATGTACCAGTCGAACAGCACAAGGCTCACTCCTTCTTGCCCTGGCACTTTCTTTCTGTTTCTCTCCTGTGCTCTCCCAGTGTGTTCCTGGCATGGTGCTGACCCTCATGAGGGAGTGATAGGGGTATGCAGAGCCAGAGCCTGCGCATTGCAACTTCACCTTTGGGTGCCAGCTATTAGATTAATTTTGCTTTAAAGGAAAACTGAATCCTCTATTACTCTTTCAAGAGATAAAACAGATTGGTTTTGAAGCAGGCCTTGTGCTAAGCTCAGTGCTTCTGAAGCATCAGATGCCTGCAGGTGTCAGAGGAAAGTGTGGCACTTCTCTTCCCAGGACAGTAAAGGAGAGTAGGACATGGATCTAACCATGGCCATAGATATGCATACCTCATGAACACTTGGGTTTTATGGGGAGTCACTCAATGAACTGTTTCAAAGTGTCTACTGGTGCAAGTTCTTAGTACCAAAATTACTGTGTAATTAGTAGCAAGAGATATAAGCTACAAGAGATAAGAAACATGTAAGACTATTTAGGTCTAAGAGATACCAAAGTCAGCAGATACTCAGATCAGTAGCCAGAGAATCTCAGGACTATTAGCACTGATTTATGAAGATGTTTAGAAGATGGTGAAATCCCAAAGGACTAGAAAAGGGCTAAAAGAAAATCATTTTCAAAGGTAAAAAAAAAGATGTTAGCGACTATTCAACTTATCTTCAGTACCTCAAAAGGTACTGTAATAAATTATAAAAAAAAATTATTGATTTGTTAACACCAAGAGAGTAATAAGAACCGTTTAACATGCATTTGTCTAAAACAAATTGTGCTTATGCAATATAATTTCCTTTTTCAAAAACATAATTGTTTAAGTGGGTGAGTGGGAAGCATGAAATGTGACATATATTGTCTTTATTACAGCTTTTGACTCAGACTGACATGACATTTTCATAATCAAATTAGAGAAATAAATTCTAGGTAAAACTGCTGTACAGAAAGTTGAATACAGAATATTTCAAAGTCTGTTTTCTGTGGTTCTCACAGAGATATGGCCTATGTCTTAAATTCTTCAATGTTCTCATCAAGGTGAAAAATGATACAGAGAATATATTGGCAAAATTAACAGATGACACCAAATAGAAAGCTCTCTGGATAAGAACTTAAAATGTATTATTATCTTAACAACTGTGAGAAATCACCTGAAGGAAGCAAGTTGATATATGATGTGTTATGTATGAAGTATATCACATGAGAAGTGAAAAGATGGAATGCGTAAATTAAAAATATGGAGTAAAAGGTTTAAAAACTACTTCAGTAAAGGATTAGAAGTATATTGCAAATAATAAAGCTGCTTCAAAAAAGGCAAATCAGTTTATAGCATATTCTAAAGGTGCTCTTATAACGGCATCATTTTACTGTATCTGGGACTATGTACAAGATATGGAGCAAGGCCTCCATCTTTTTAACTTTATACATTAACAAAAATCTAGACAATAGAAAATTCATAGAAAAGGAAAAAATGTAAAATATTTCAGGCATTCTGAAAAAACTGAAATAGTGGAAGTTCATCAATGAACAAGAATAAAGAAATAGGCTGTGCATCCCATTTCACATAAATAAGCAGTTGTTAAACAGTGATACATTGTACGTTATGAGACTGGAAAAGAAGAAATTACTATTGATTGAGAAACATTGATGTTTGATATTAATATTTGAAGGACTGTGTGGAATCATTGAAATGGTCTTAATCAGCAATTCCAAATTAAGGAGTATGGTTATCCTAACCTCAGGGAAAGGATTTACTTCTGTGCAACCAAACCTCACTAAAAATAGACATAGTAAATAAAAAAGGAACTATTTGCTGCTCACTAAACTGTCTGGAGATCTTACAATCACTGAACATTCACGAACTGATAGAGCATGACTAGCTTTCAGGTCACCCATCCTTCAGTTCCTCACTCCCAGGTGTCAAGCCACACAGAATGGCACAGAGAATGGTGGGAGCTGAGTGATTCTTCAGTCAGCACCCATGCATTGGTGAAAATAAAACTGCCATCCCTGGAAAGAGGCAGGAAGCAGAAATTTCTAGGGCTTTCTAAAGGATGTGACCAGGCGTGGCACAAAAAAGCTTTAGACAAAGGAAAGCCTGCTCGGGGTTACAAGCTGGCTGCTAGGACTACAGGCTGCTCACTTTCCCTAGACAGGAGAGAGATCTCACCTGTAACAGCAGCAAACATAATTCAAATAGCCAATACCCTTTGCACGGTTTTCTACAGATGCTGCATTTAGTCATTCTCCCTTCCACCCCCATCTGTCTTCCCTCCTGGGAGTGAGAGTCAACCTCCAGAATTTTTACCCTTACTCCGCAGCCCTGCCAAACCTCTCTCACACAGCTCCTAGAAATTCTAATGCCTTCCCTGCTTCTTTTCCCTACCCACACTTTCTAATCCCTCTTCCTACCCTCCCAAACACTGCATTTCTAGCTCCAGTCAAATAGTAAGAGGGAAAAGGATCAAGATGAAACTTAAAAGACTGCAAGAACAGGAGACCAAAACAAAAGTTTTCTAGTAGAAGGAAGAAAAAGAAAGGTGAAAAAAAAAAAAAATCAAAGCTACATTGATAAAAATGCAGAGAGGAAAAACAGGTAATGGCATCATTTGGAAGAGCAAGGCAGGAAAAGATGAAGGACTCAGATGGTGGCAGGATACTTAATTTCCTTCAGAGCCTGCCACTAGATTCAGCATTTCAAGGGCTCCTCCTCCTCTTTCTAGTAAAATTCAGCATAATCTACTAGTAAAATGTTTCTTTTTCTTTCTTCTAAAGATAAAGTGGCATAAAGGCTAACATTACTATTCTTATCAGTTTCCCTAGTTGAAAACACAAGGGTTTGTTCTTTGTCCTTCCAACAGACAGAATTTCTGTTTTCTCAATTTTAAAGTAGGAGGAGGTGCATTTTTTAAGTTATTGGAAGACATTAAACATGCTTTTTGCAAATTTGGCAAATCAAGCATTCTAGTTAAAAATCAGCAAAATTAAACAAATCTGATCATCGGCACCTTGCTACAGTTTCTTTAACTGCTTGTCAACCAATTAACCTTTCTCTTAAACACTTCTTTACATTGTTTTCATGTAAGATGCTTTTCCTTATACAACTGCTGTCTGATGGCAGAGGAAGTATAACAGAGCTTTTATTTAGCCTTTTGTTCCTAAACACAATGATAATCTTCCCAATCTATATATTCTCTGGATATAATATCTCCACAATGTAAAGGGAGGCAGCACAAGATCTGGTATTAAGAAACCGTAAGTAAACAATAATACACAACACACAAGGTATTCTGACAGTATAAATTATCGGGGAAATGTTTTTCCATTTAGTTCCTATTTCTTTTTTCATTATATATCTTACAACCCTGAGAGGAGCAAGGCCAACAGAATTTGTACATGTTTTCTGATTTTTCATTTAACTGTCTTCTGATAACAGCATAAACAAAGTATCTGTTCTCTCTGGTACATTATCCTACCATTGCATGTAGCTGCATTACACCCTCTTCCCACAATGAGAATGTATATCCCTATTTTAAAGATGACTTTATCTAGGTGACAGCTTGAGTGACTTCTGGTCTCAAATCTCCCTCCTGGGCAATGCACCATTGGCAAAGGCACTGTTCATCATCACACTGAAAATAGTGTTTCTGTATGAGAACATGCCCAGGATTAAGGGCATAAGAGTTCAGGGGAAAATAAACTCTGATGGCCAAGAAACTAGAGGTCCTTATCTAGCAAACACATTTTCATACAGTTAAATATCCCATTCATTTTTTCTCCAGTCTTTTGTGTAATTGTTCTGTGGCACTCCACCTCTTCTTATCAAGGGATTTAAGAGGGCTAAGGGCCATTCAGATGTTCATGTTATCTCCATCTGAGGATTTTCCTGCTTCTATAAATGCCAAGGTCTCCCTCAGTATATTTTTCTGCTGTAATATATATACATGACACTCCATGTATTAATGGCAAAGGACAAAGGTGAAAAACTATCATTTCCTATCCAGGAATGATTATGCTGAAACAACCAGAATTTTGAGGAAGAAATGGTGTCTTTTATTAGCCTGAATGATGCAGCTGGAAAAAACAGATATGTTTGGGGCTATCAAGCTCTAAACTATGCTAATTTTTCTACTAAAAGATGCTATCACCCTAAAACCTTGCACATATAATACATTAAAGCATTGCTAAACTTGAGATCAGTTTCAGTGGAAGACACTGAATAATTCTTTGGAATAACCTCCTGAAACAAAGGGTATATCAAAGTATCTTAACAGTTCTTGTTTGTAATTTGAAGTATTCTTTATTTTAAAAGCCACAGGTTTTTTAATGATATACTTCAGATTCCCCAGCTTCAGTAGAACCAAAACTCTTCCTCTGTTGACTTCCATAATGCATTAAATGTCTTTCTAAACTGGAGCCTCTGGATGTCTCTGCAATCCTCTATAACTCAAATGTTTTCATCAGATATACATACAGAAACATTGAAGCAGATGCAACATTCCAATGCTTTGAAAGAAACTTCATTTTAAAAAAGTATTCAGGCAACACTAAATTTGTAGGACTTAGGACTACCACTGACAACAGAGAATTTAAAGAAAAAAGAAAAACATTCTGCTTTATATAATCTTTGTCACAAAGACAGACTGAAAAACTGGGGAGGGCTGGGAGGGAGGGAGGGAGGGCGTTGGGAAAAGAAAAAAAAAATGCTTGCATTTTCTTTTGTTTATCCTATGAAGACATAAGATCTACAAAACTACGAGACAGATGGGTAGGAAATCACAGTCAGCTCTCTATCAGCTCAGAATCATGAATGGCATCTAGTCCAGACAGAGGCAAAACATTTCCACTTTTAAGGAGTTTCAGTGTATATGGAGACAAAGGTCCTGTTTTCTTCAGAACAGTGAGAAGATCCCCATTAGTGGCAAGATGCAGTCACTAGTGCTTACTGGGTGGTATTGCAAGGGAAGAATGACAGTTCTACAGTAAAATATTAAAGACCTGTTTTGGTCTTAACACACTGTGTAGCATTAAGAGACATACAGAGATGTAATGTTAGTTGTGTTAGCACTGGGCAGCTGTGCAGGGTACCACTGAGCCCAGCTTGGTGTATTTTCACTGTGGTCTGTTGACCCTGGTGGGATGCCAGGTGCCCACCAAAACCATTCTGTCACTCCCACTCCTCAGCTGGACAGGATCAGTTTAACAATTACTATAACAAGCAAAACAGACTAAACTTGGGGGAAATAAATTTAGACTGGCTGCCCCACAATGGTCTTCACCACAGGGGGCAGGGTAATCTCTGCTTGTTTGTCTGGAGCATCTCCTCTCCCTCCTTCTTCACTGACCTTGACATCTGCAGATTTGTTTCTCTCAAATATTCTCATTCCTCTCTTCTTGCTGTAATTTTGCAGTTGGGTTCCTCCCCCTCCCCTTCTTAAATATGTTATCCCAGAGGCACTACCACCATCTGCTGATGGGCTCAGCCTTTGTCAGGTGCAGGTCCGTCCTGGAACTGGCTAGCATTGGTATCGGACATGGGGGAAGTTTCTAGGAGCTTCTCACAGAAGCCACCCCTGTATCCCTCTTCTACTAAAACCTTGCCATGCAAACCCGATAAAGTCATTCATCCTGCTTAAAGTAAGAGGCCTCTGCAGCCGTCCCAGGCATTGCTCTGGAGGAAGTTTGCTGGGTAGCTAACTCCAGAATTGACCCCAGACATCACATTGATACAGATGATCAAGAAATCTATTTCGAGACTCAGTTCAAAGCATTCTTCTATCTGGCAATGCCACTCCAAAGGGATCAGCTGACAATTCCTGAGTTACAGTTACATACAAAGCAAATAGGAGCAAAACTCCAGGCTTTGGAATTATTAGCAACTTTTAATACACTTTTCTTCAATATTTATTTGAAAAATCAAATATCTGTGTCAAAGGTCGTCTTCACACAAAGTTTAAAAGAAAATAGTATTTGAAGAAAGTGCCATGGAATGGCTTGGTTTTCAATGAGAATATAACCATCTAGATGTTCCTGATGAATGTTCTTCTGGGATATCTCACATTTACAGATTTCTTAAGGGCTGAATGACACCACTCATGGATCAGGACTATTGATAAGTATTTAAATTAAATCTATTCACATGCAGTTTCTGGAAAGAAGTGGAGAGCTATAAATAGGTATCTATACAATTCAATCTACAAGGAAATAAATGAGGAACAAATTATTATCAAGGATAAACTTTATCTATATTGTTAAATAAAAGATGCTGATATAAGCCAAGTTATGTCACAGTATATATTCTTATTTTCTCATACCAGGCCACCTCCTAAAAAGTGACAATGGATTGGCTTTTCATGAAGGAAAGAGGATATTAATGACATTGAATTTCAAAATAATTTTATTATATCAGCATTATATACACATATGAATTATTAAACCAGACAAGCAATCAGCATGTGGGTTTATTCCTGCTCCCAGGAAGCTTAGCTCAGGAGCAGTTTCTGGTTCAGAGACACTGGCTCTTGCTTAAGAGAGAACACAGTAGAGACTTTGCAAACACCACAAAATTTGCCAGTGTGTTAAAAAACAGAACAGAGAAAACTTCACCTCTAAACATGCTAGTTGGTGATATTTGTCACAGCAATATCTGAAAATGAAGACATTTCCCAAAGTTTTATTAAACTCTGTATTAGATTACTGAAACAAAGCCCTTTTTCATTGAGGAAACAAGCCTTTTCAGAACCATTTTTATTGTCGGTAGCGCACTAACAGTAATAATACTGCCCAGTTCCCTCTTTATAGAGTTATTCCTGCTCCTCTCCAGCCCTTGGGCAAGAAGGTTTGCATTTATTTAAAGGACCATCACTAACCTCCTTTCTAAAATACATCTTTGATTAGAAATCACCCTCAGCTATAGATAGCAATGAAGTACATGTAGTACTATATACCTTTCCGGTATCCTTTTTTACAGGAAATTAAAAGAAAGAATTTAAACTCTCTTTACAGACGTTCATCTTTATCTTGTACAGCAAAGATCTGAGTGAGCAGTGAAATAAATCTAACATAAATTTCCTGTGCTTGAAGCTTGTAGAACAAGTATGAAATCAAACTATGAGCACCATCTATCTCCTTAGTTCCTTGCCTTGCGTAACAAGTACAGGTGACAACTTTGGCTAGTAAATTTGAAGCTATGTCCTTCGGAAAAGACCCAAACTTGTCTGACTTTCGTTTGTTATGTAAGGCTGAAAAAGTTAAGTTATTTAAGTAGGCAGTAAGTGTCATTCATGCTTACAACACTGCAGTAATGTGAATATATTTTAGCTGGAGTAAACATCCATTTACCAAGCAAAATGTCTCACACAGAAGCAAGAAAGATGTAGGTCCAAGGAACGAATAAGTCTACTGCAAACTTCATGGTGCAAAAAATGTACCGAGTCATGAGTGGAAGAACACATGAAAATTATGGTGCTTTACTTTTTCCATGTCCTGAAGTCTTTTGCTTTGAACTCGGAACATTGGCAGTAAAAGCAAGAGGAATACACTCACAGAGCCAAGATCCGAGGAACAACACAACTCAATATATTATTTTGCTGACATCCCGTAATTTCACTAATACTTAAAACAGAAGTTTGGTTGCTCATAAGGAAAAAAGTGCCTGCCATCTGTAGTACTCAAGTTGTCATGAGAGTCAAGCTGTCTGTTGCTAAATCAGAGTTCAAAGAAAGACACATGAAAGGTAGAGAAAAATTCAAATATTTTCTTTGAAACTAAAGAGGTCTCTGGTACTCTCATCTTCCTCTGCAAAGAATCCAAAAACTGTGTATCTATTATTGCAATTATGAAAGAAAACCTTCAAGAGTCAGGAAGCAGAGACATTTCAGATAAGTCTTATTTGGTGCCTGTAATAATGGAAATCCGTTTTTGTAGCACACCATCTCAGCTATCACAGACCAATCCTTAAAACAATGCTGTGTACTGGAAGTGAAAAAATACACTTTAGAAATAGCTCTTGAAGCATGGCCAGATACAACAGAGTCAAATGTGGCATGCCAAGTGTATTATTTTATCACCAGAAGATGATCATAACATACTCTTTAAGTCTCAGGTGACTTAAAAAGAAATGTGAATTATATGTTCAAGCAATTTTTTTTTTTCTAAATAGCCTTATCAGATAATACTCATGTATTGGTTTTAGTCAAAATCCATTGTTTAACTGATTTCCAGTGCTAGACAGATTTTAGGCCCTTTTAAAGATCTGCCCTATTACTTTCTTATGTACTCTTTGTCAATGAAAAATATTGCGGTTTTAGTTAAATGCTGATCTTATCACTGCACGACTCAAGAGACAGTTCCTTTCCAGCAACTTGCTGGGTAAATTTTGTGTCTGGAATATTATCTGTGGCTTTGACACAGCAATATTTTCCTGCTTCATTTGAGCATGTTTTCATGCTCAGTTCAGCTTGAAGACTTAATGCATAATCATCTGGCATCCATATGCAAATATAGAACAGAAACAATTTCAAAAACATTAATATAAAAAAGGAAAAGCTTGTTATATGGATGGATTAAAAGGCATACATAGATTTACTGACCCTATAGCCTTAAGACATGACCCTGTGATTTCCTCCAAGCTGTGGAGCATTGCACTTGCTCCCAGCAAAGCTCACAGGCAGGCTGGAAACCCACAGATCTGTCTATTTCTGCCCTCCCTTTTCTTCAAGTGTCAAAGTTCCCTGACAGTACACCATTTCCCACAAGATGTTATTGACTGCAAAGAGGCTTCTGAGAAGAAATAAGTGACTTTTAACACGTGGCTAAGAAGGGAAAAAAATAATTTGAAAATCATAGTGAAGTACATGTGCCTGATCAAACTGATTTGTATTAATCTTTCAAGCTTTGTGCTTCCACGTACATTACAGTTGTCACCTTAATTTCTTTTACCACCACGTACAAAACTAGATAAGGACATTGACTTTTTTTTTTTAATATTGTTACATTTTGTAATAATAATTTATAGGAAGCAGAGGATTTTTTTACCAGCTATAAGGAATAACTTCAATATATGTGGGCACAGGGGTGTGCACATACTTACCCATGACTTACCTCACTTTGACTTTCACAAGTCAGACATAACATAATATAAAAGAGACAATAAAATAGATTCAGAAATGATCCCCGTTGGCACTGTGACCTTATTTGTAGTTAATCAGAAATATGAGATCAGTAACAAGGTTTTATTATTGTGGCAATTATAAGGGGCATAGCATAGGTGTTTGCTAACCGGGTGTTCAGTCACTCACGTCTCACCTGCCATTAGAGTTAGAAGACTGCTGCCTACGGGGGTCTGCGGGCAGAAGTACGAATGAACAAGGTGTCTCTGCAATCTAAAGATTGGCTATTCTTTCTCCGTTACTATCAGGATGAAAGTTTATGCAGTATTTCTAAGCTCTCTTCTCTTGCCCCTCTCTCATCTGTTTCCAGCATTCTCCTTCCACGGTCTTGTAATGAAACCATGTCTCAATCTTCATTTTTATATGATTGTCTGAACCAAAATAAACTAATGACTTTTCTCCTTTGGGTTTTTCTCTCTCAACAAGAAACATAAAATTTTCCTTTAACTGACATTTTGAACATGGCGTGCCCATCTGTTCCTCCCCTTTCTAGAGCTGTGACTGTAAAGCTACATATTGCCTAAGAGCAGGAAAACCAGTGAGCTTCACAGCTTGCAAATGAAGGGTAAGTCAGCATAATGCTGTGTCAAGGAGAGATACCAAAGCAAACTTGTAATAGATTAACACAAGTATTGAAAACAGCATTGCCTGCATATTCCCTGCTGTATTATTTATAGCCAACACTGCTGTACTGCTTCCATGACTGAAGCCAGCATCCAAGAGCTGCTATCTGCACATGCAACTGTGCTGAATTAACATGCCCAGCTAAGCTGCATCACTGGAGTCTAAAACTAATCCCACAGAGACAGTGACTGGAATGCCAGCTAATTATATGGAAAGATGAAGTTCCTTTGATCTGAAATTGAAGGAGTTGTTTCTGTAATGGCACCAATTTATTTCAGGGTGACAAATGGTTATTCCATCTTTCTAAAATACATAAATGAAATCCCAGGTATTAATTTAGTTAGAAGTCAGTGAGTGTTACATCTATGCAAACCACTAGTACACATCTTCCAAATCTCACGTGTTAAGACCCAGTTATTAGGTTCCTTATTCTTCTTTCCTCTGTCCAGGACCTGGCTCTCTTGCATGCACCCCCAGAACCCATCGAAAGCAGCATTCCTGTGTCCCTTCCAGCCCAGCTTCTGGAACAACTAGGATGCCTCGAGGCCTTTTCAATGTGATGACTGTTATAAACTAGGTTGTACTAAATCTGCTGCTCTCTTCTATAAGTTTTTTCTTGTGGTCATGGATTTTCATTACCAAGTAACTCTACCTATTCTAAACATTTTATTTTAATTCTATGAATTCAGATTTCTTTTAGATTTTACGTCATTCTATGTTGTCCTGGTTTGAGGCAAAACAAACCGATTTTCTGTTCAGTAGTTTTACTTTTTTAGCTGGGCCTCTTCTAACTAACTAAAGTCTGAAATTGACAGCACATTGTTCAGAGACTGTTTCGTCTCACAGTGATATGACCTGATTATACCAAGGGATGGTCTGCAGAGAGGCCCTTGCTTATACTTACTGCTAGAACAACCAAGGTCAGGTAATTTTGTCAGGTGACCTAAAACTGGCCAATTGGGGTATTCCATCCCATCCGCATCATGCTCAGTAAAAAAAGCTGAGGGATCAAGGGGTTGTTAGTTTTTCTTCTTCCTTCAATGGCCGACGTCTGAGGAGGACCCTGTCTGTTCGTCTGCCTTTGATCCTGATCCGGAATCCAGCTCCTGCCGGTCACCGAGTCCAGCCTGGGACGTTCACTGGTGCTGCTGGTGACGTGATCATCATCCTGGGAGCCTGACACGGTTTTGTATAGACTGTATACTTTTTTTTTTTCTTTATCCTTTCTTTTATACTTTTTAATTTTTCTTTTTATTGTTTATTATATTATTGTTATTGATATTTCATTAAAGTAGTTTAGTTTTTATCTAAACTCCTGAATCTCTTAATCCTTTCCTCTCCTCTCTTTTCCTTAGTGGGGGGAGAGGAGGGGTCATCATCTGTCCAATTGGTCAAAACCACGACATATGTGTTTATATACTTGTTTTTAATTCAAGCTGAATGGGAAGGTCTCAATTAAACAACATTTAGACTCAACAAAATCTCAAGCTTGAAATCATCTATAAACTTGCCACAACAGAGTTAAGCAGTCTTTGTGAAAATTTGAGATTATTTTCTCAGTTCACAACTTTGTTTTATCAGTTAAGTTTTCATTGTGCCTGTGGAATTCCCCTTCTGGAAGAGGTAGAGCAAGAGATGATTTTGGCTTATTTCAAATGCATTAGTTAAAGCTCAAAACAAATTGCAGAAAAGAAAAAGCAAAATAAAAATGGAAAGTAGACTATATTATAGAAATATAGGTCACAGCATTATGGTTCACCATTTTTAATGTAAATGACTGTCAAGGGTTTCTAAGTCAATCTCCTTTTTTTTTCTGCTCTGAGAAAACATCCTAGGAGAATGGCTTTTTAATTTATCCGAATATTTGAGCAAAAACATAGATTTCATATGTTTTCTCAGTCAGCTCACTGTGAAAGCCATTGTAAAATAAATATAATATTAAAAATGGATGTACTTAAAATCTACTCAACAGTTGGATGACACATGCTTTAGTCATTTATACAAAGATTGAGGAATGCCATTATTTTATGTCACTTTGAGGAGTAAGGCTTTTAGAAAAATAGAATTTTTCTGAGATTTCAGTATGTCACTTGTCTGAACCATTTTACCATAGATGGGAAAAACTCTATAGAAAGGAAAAGTTAACAGCCATGGTAGTGATGGCTTGACAATTGCCACATGGCAGCTCTTCCAGCAGATGCTTTACCTGGGCCATGAGTGGTGCCTCATTCACAGCAGCACACCATCACTGCCAGGCTGTATCATCAGTGGCTGCTTTACATCTATTTGTAACATGGCTAGAGACAGACAGTCATTATAATTGCTACCAACTTGTTTCTAAGTTAATGTAATATCTTTCTGGCACACTGCCCTCCTCCTTAGGCAATCTTACATTTTCAGGACTGTGGTTTTCTGAAATTCCTTTTATGACCATTGTACTGGCTTCCAAAAACAAGGACTGCTCTAATGGTCTGATTGGAAAACTACATTTGTACTCATTAACATTTGCTATTTCAGTTTGGAAGTAAACTAGAAATTAGCTAAGATTTTTACTTTGATTCAGAGACTTGCCTTTTCTTTTTTTTTTTTTTTTCACTGTTAAAAGCCAATCACTTTCAAACCGGTTGTTTAAAGCATATCCAACTTGTGCTGGATGGTATTCTTAGGCTGTCTTTCTAAGGTTATTTTGAATAATAACCTTAAATAAATAAATTGACACTTTTTCATATAGTCATGATTTATCAAAATAATTTTCAAAAACTCTATTTCAAAACTATTACACTTTTAGAGGGAATGAAGTTAGGAGGACCTAATGGAGTTGTAGATTTTAACTCTTCCTTCTATGGTTACTAAATAAGACCTTCCCTACTCATAGTCTTCATTTGGATACTAACACCCAAGGTTAGAGTCAAAGCTCTTTATAAAACTTTAATGTTTAACTTTAATCCTTACTAACATGCATTTAGGCAAACTCTTCTCTGATCATAGCCAGAGCCAGCTGAAGGTAAAACCTCCCTAGTAAAGAAGTTAAGTACATCACCCCAGCAGCAGCACTTCCCAGGTGAGCATCCAGACATCTGCCCAGGTCTGAGGGACATGTTGCAGAGCTGTGCCTGTCACAGGGCAGCCCTCCGTCCACTGCTGGTCCAGAGTATGTGCGGACAATGTATGATATGTGTACCGTAAATCCAGGGTGGCACAGAAACAGACGTGATGACATTATTTTTGCCTTACTTCTGAGTCATTATTCTTTGGCTGCTGATTGAATCTGTCTGACTTCTCATCAAAGCTCACCAGGAGAATTTGCTCAGCTTGCTCTGCCTGCCCTGCTGCAGGGACAATAGCTTCCAGGCAGCCACACAAACCTTTCAAAATAACACAACAATTTCTGCTTTGGCCATCTGTCCATGGACAAATCAGATTAAAGTGCTTTTAGAGGAAATAATTCTTTGTCTTATATTTATTATTATTCTTATTCATTCCATATTCCCTCTCCCGAGCCAGAGGCAACATGATAGGTCAGATTTCTCGTACATCTCCTATGGCTTCAAAACCAAAAAATGCCTCTCTCTGAGCCATAAAAAAAAAAAAAAAAAAGCTTTAAACCTTAAGCTAACAGTGTAATTATAAATCCATATCCCACAGAAATGTTCCCTACTAGCTACCACTGTCAATAGTAAATAATTCACATGGAGAGTCTCATAATAGCAAACACTCCACTTAAAAGCTCTGTGCAGCACACAGCAGGATAACAGTGTAATTCAAGCCTAGAAGTGAGGAATGTTTGACTCTCATGCAAAAAAAGTGCAAACAAAATTCCATGGGTCTTCCTGCTGGAGGAAATGTGCTCAACGGAATAGAACTGTAAGGGCGCGGGCAAGACGTTTATGTGCAAATTACAGGCTGCTAAAATGAGCAGTCTAGCACTGCACTATGTGATCCTTCCTGGAACAAAGCTGGGGAAAATTTTATGAATGACAACACCCCTACCCACAGGGACTACTGAGAATCTTGTGTGCTCTTGCTGGGGAGAAGTGCTGCAAGGAAAATATCCCCATTTCTTCACCTGCTCAACAAAGCAAGACAGAAGCCCTGTGCTGAGCCAGCTAAAGAAGACAGGGCAAGCACCAGCCCCACATACCTGAGGCTCACCTCAGCCTGAAGGGTACAGCATTACACAGACAGGAGAAGGACTGAGAAGTAATGGAAACAGAGTGAAAAGACCTGTTTGTAAGGAGTAGCAGAGCAAAAATAAATGCATTTAAAAATAAAGCTGCTTGCAAACCTCTTGTGTTTAGTACTGGCCAGTCACCTAGACCTGCTGTGGTGTCACCACCCTCCAGGAAAGTGGGCTGCCAGCACTTAGAGTCCAGCTGTCTTCCCAGCATGCCACATCAGGTATGGAGAACCAGGATAGGTATAGCACAAGACTGTAAATACCATGTAAAAAGAGTCACCGTTATTCTTAAACCTTTAAATCGGCAGGAATTCCTTGGTATTCAGTGCTGCAAAAAGTCAGAACCTTAATCTGTCTCAGATTAAAACTTCATTTCCTAAACCCTCCTTAATTATAAATTTTCTGTTTGAAAGAACCCATAACGTCGAAGGCACATTTGAGAAAAAAGTCAAATGTAAATTGAGCACATTGAACAAGCTTAAGGCAATAACAAATGAAAAATACTCTTTAAAAAAAAAAGTAAATCACAAAACATTAGCTACAAAGTTGCTTATTAGATTGCCTTAGCCTCACCAGGCATATATTTCACACTGCTATTTCATTAATGTTCTCCAGGTGAAGTTGTACAATCAGGAGAAAACCATTAAATAGACAAAGCATTGTGCCACTAAATAGCTTATTTGCTCTTCCTGCTTGTCTCCAGGCTACAGCTTTTTATCTACCTTTTTTCCATCCCTGAAGACTGATCCAACATGATCAAATTTCATGTCAGTAAAGTACATTTAAATGAGTAAAGAGGACATTTTTAAATTTCTAATTTGTTATTCCTTAAAAAGTCATATCAGAAATAGGGAAATTGAGTAGTATGTATTATTTGTTGATAATTGGAGCTATGAAATACAGATTATTTCCTGTTATTTAGTCTTTCTCCCAAATATAATGTTATTAAATTCACTATTATGTTGGGAAAATTTTAAGGAACAATAAAAAGCTTAACTGCTTTAACATGTTTTATGAGTAACATAATGCATCTTATTTGACAGGATATTTAAAATTACACTGATTTCCTGTTGAACAAAGAAAGAGAAGCAGAATGGAACAGAGTATTAATAACAATATTAAAGGAAACTGCATATGTAAAATGGGCAAATGACACTGACTTAGTCAATGATTTCCAGAAGCAATTAGCATACACTCTAAAAAGGGATACTGAATGAAATTATGGACAACAAATATAAGCATATTTGTTTTTACTACCTTCTTAAAGTTGCTTATAATGAAATCAAGAGTTAAAATTCATGGCTTGTCACATCCCATTTGTGTTTGCATGCTGGGATTTAGTCTTCACATACAATTCTGTATTTAAATACAAGTTTCCACTCTCTTCTTCCAAGGGATGCCTGTCTCATTCTGTGCACAGGAGGAGGAGGATCCTAAGAATAAGTGGCATGAATATGACTATTCTGCATAGCATTCCCAAGTTTTATTTCTTTCTTTTTATTTTCTTCGGGGTTTTTTTGTTTGGTTGCCTTTTTTTTTTTTTTTTAAACGGAATCCCGCAATCATTCTGAAACAAAACTGACCCATCCTTCCTGGAAAAAGAGAAAAAAATAGAAAGAAAGGTAGCTAGCTAACATTGGATATTCTTTCTATTTTGTTTATTTTCATCCTTCTGTGGGTGGATGTGTACATATTAAAAAAAGAGAAAAATTGCAGTCATTTAATGATTAGCTTTCTGGTACAGACCACAAGTTGAGAAATATTGGTTTTCTTGTCTCATGTGTGGCAAACATTTAAATTTAAATGCTCAGATTTTGGCATATTTGAGCAGTTTCACCTAGCAACAGAGAAGTAATCGTGAACCATTCTTCCAGCTTTCCAGCTTCTACCACAAAGGGCACAGATAATAAATGCTTCTCATTTAAACACTTTTAATATAAGAAAATAATATTTTTTTTTTCAATGCTTGGATTGGTTTTGATTAAGCTTTTAGATGATAATGAAAACCTGACTATATGGTACATCCCTGGTTTTAGAATTAACAGAAACATAAGTGAAACTGAAAAAAAAATCTTGCAACAGCAATGACATTGTGAATCTCAACAAAAGGCAGAACAAATAATTCTGGAGAGCATCAGGCAGTTTGTAGAAGACACAATGGCTAGAGCTGAACAAAAGGAACAAAAATACTTTCCTTCTAAAGCTATAGATGTTTTTGACACTTCATAAACAACACAAAGGCCAAAGCCCTGTAGCTTTAAGCTTTCGTTACCTTTCTGGTTTAAATTACCAAACAAATTGTTCTGCCAGCCCATTAAAAATAATAAAACCAAAATCTCATAGCTTGATTAAGCACATGGCTAGAAGTTGCCGCCAGCTGTTTCTGTGAGTGTGGGGCAGCTCAACATTTGCTCTGCCTGTCCAATGGCTTGTATTTCTCATACTTTTGCATGTGTCCCATTCTGTCAGTCTCTGTTCCGTGGGAAGTTCTTCGAGTCCTGAACATGAGTGGTTAAGTGTGTAGCTGGCCTGCATCGGCCAGTGTATCTGTCTGCTCAGTACCATGCAAAATACTTTCATTTTCTGATTAAAGTCAGCATGCTCTTA
>VZTM01019094.1:0-54001 GCA_013400555.1 Jacana jacana
TTCAGTTTTTAGGAAGCTAGGAACTGAAACCATAGGTCATCAACATGTACTTTACTGTCTTCAGCAGTGATGAGCCTTGCGGGAAGAGACATGGACCACATAGTAGGCAAAAGCCTCAGGAAAACCTTTTCAAATTCCTTACTCTTAGACATTAGACTAAATAAGGAAGAAAAATGTCCTTGTTCTTTTAATTTGGATTTTAATTTGTATTATAGCTGGAACTATTCTGGCTGCCCATGTAAGCATCAGCTCCCTCTCTGAGTTCTTGGCTTTAGTAACATCCCGTGGCTAGTAACATCCCATGGCAGGGAGTTCCCCAGTCCAGCTACTTACTCTGTGAATGAAGAGTTTCCCTTCCTTCCATTTTGAATTTCCCACATTTCACTGTAATAGCACTTCATCTGTGTTATGAGATGGGGAGAATAAAAGCTTTAGACCTTTTTTTTTTTTTTACCATTATATATATGGTTCTATGGAATTCCCCAATACATCACGATTTTGAGGAAAACAAGTCTTGCTTTCTGACTCTCTTTCATATAACAGTTTTCCCAGGTACGTTGTTCCGCTTTACTTTCTCTGAACTTCCTCTAAATCTGTCATATTTTCTTTGGAAAGGACTGACCCATTCCATTATTAATATTGGAAATCAGAGAGTACTATTTATATTTTCCTTGTATCCTTTCTTGTCTTCTGAGGTGTTTTTAGCCTCCACCATGAGCATGACCTCGGCTTCACAACTAACCTTGGGCTACTGCAAGGGGTACTAATAGGTGCAGTTCTCAAGCTAATGTTTTCACACTCTTCCCTGGACTCTTTCAGAGTTAGTCAGGATGCTGCAACTCACCATCTCTTTTTCTCACCTAGAGATCTTTCAGTCACTCTTGTCTCGCTCTGGAGGGACTAACAATACATATTTGGAAGGCCCTCTGTCTTAAATTAAAGAGGGCATTGATGGAGGTCACCTCCATAAAGTACATTCTGGTGATGCAAGTACTGAGATCATACATAATCCCCTTGTTCCTTTAACTTGCCCTGAATTTTGAGAAGTATTTTCATTTTCAAACTGAAAATAAAATGATGTAGGACAATGTTGCATGAAATTGCATCTCCGGTGCTGCCTCCAGTGAAAGCCTATCATCTAACTTCACCTCTGTGCATCTGCTCAGGATAATGCATTTAGAAACCAGGGATGTTTTCCTTTTTTCGTTCTCGGAAGCAAGTGACCTGGATTCACTTTTAAGAATACGATTTGCAAACTTGTTGACTTCAATTTTTCTTAGGGAGGATGAGTCGATTTGTCCATATAAATCCCCTTTGTCACATTTAATAGATGGATAAAGTGACCTCCTGCCTTCCATAGAAAAATGCATAATTCTTAAAAAATATTGCTGGTTTTTTTTGAGAAGTACGAGAGGGTTTTACGTCTTTCAGAAACCAAACAAATTCCAAAAAGAACAAGAGAGACAGAGAGAGAGAGAGAGGGTTGCCTTTCTGCAAGCCGCCAGCTTTCCCAAGTGTCTCATCCTCTCCCCTCTGTCATCCTGAGGCAATGTGCCTGCATTTGTGTGTAGATTTATAGTTTATCTTTATCTATGGCTTCATCTGTAGGTAGCTATTATAGCCGCCTTGCCTGGATATTGTTTGGGCCTGATAGATCTGTCTGTAGTTCATCAAAGGGGAGCTGAGTGGCTAAAAGCCATTGGGTCCAGCTGAGGATGAAATACGAGCCATCAGCCTTGGTAATGGCTGTAAAATTTCATAATTACACGGCCTTTATTACATTGCATAATGATCCTGAAGCAGTATGGAACAATTAATTAAGATTTTCAACCGTGGCTCTTTCAGAAATTAAAAGGTGCTAGTGGCTGAGAAATGGGGAAGTGTCTTGTCCTAAAAGCATTAGGGATGCTTAAGAAGTACTTCCTGGGTACTTAAAATAAGAAAAAAAAAAAGAAAGAAATAGAAGTGAAGAAAAAAGACAAGAAAAAGAAGATCAACTAGTTAAGCAGCTAATGTCAGAGTAACGTTTTTGTACTTTACTGCTAATTCTTAATGTCAAAGCTGGTTCTAAAACTCCTGCAGTAGTCACTGCCATAAAGCTGTTCCTTTTCTGTTCTGTAAAAATTTTCATGCCTTTTTTCCCCCATGGTCTGTTCTAGCCATTTGTCACATTTATAGAAGTTGAGCTCTGCACATTATTAAATAAATGCATGCCATGACTTAGGAGGGTCACTTAGCTGTGTATTGGGGTGTACTGACCAAGGAGTTTTTCTTAACACACTTTCTCGTGTTTGAGGCCATTGAAATTCTTTGAAGATCTCTGCAGTTTGACAGACGTCCCCAAGGAAGCCTTTTTTTGGCCTCACTGTTTTGATATTTTTCTTCCTTTCTTTTCTTCTTTGTAAATGCAGCATGTCAGATGTAATATAATATTTTCCATGAGATTGACCTCAGACCTGATCAGAAGTAATTAGATTCCTAAGGTGCTGCAAAGGTTTCTCACGGGTTTCTGATGTACATACTGAAAGAAAAAGTGTTTATATATGTGCAGGGAATGCGCAGGGAGGAACAGGAGGCCTGAACCTGTGCATGTACACATTACTTGTGATCAGTCACTGGGTGTAATTCTGAAGGCCAGGAAATTGTGATGCAGATGGGGTGTGGAGTACTCACTGTGCCAGTGGTAGTAAAACTGATGAAAAGACAGCAAAAATAACTCTAGCGTTCTCCATGCACTATCCAAACTTTCAGGTCTTAGGGGAAGGATCTCCTTTTCACTACATGCCTCCCCCTCTCCCCCTCAAACTATTTTGATTGGTACAAACTCGATATAACTCTTAAATGGGAGGAGCACTTAGTATTATTGTTTTTAAATTGACCGGTCCTCATGTAAGGTCCTATCGTTCTAACTATTTTATGAGAAGCTTGGGTTTCCCCAAGGCACCTCTAATAGTAAACTTTCCGCAGAAAATTTAGAAGGGTTTTGTGTTTCAAGGAGGAGCTGGCTGCTTGAAGTAAATTCTCTTGTTGAGTCATTTATTCCCTTAATAGGAATTTTCTGATCTGCTGTCATTCTTGTTCACACACTGGGTGTCACTGCCTCTAAAACACTTGTCATTCTTTAATGGAAACAAAATAGTCATTGCAGTCAGAGCCGCAATGTCATTCCACTACCCCTTGCTGCGTCGGCAATAGTGAAAATGACAGAGCGGCTCTCAGTAGGGGTAATTAAAATGTAAATATTGATATTTTATTATTTGAAATTACTTTCCAGTGCGACATTTAATATCTCTCCATCTGTGCGGCTCTGTTTAGCGGTCACTTTAGTGCAGCTCTGGGATGCCAAGCGGCGGCTTGATCCCCGTTATGTCAAAATGCTTGTTGCTGCTTAATTTTGATATCTAATTAAGTGGAAAAGTACAGTCCACACTGTAATCCATGGCATCTTAACCAGCTGCTTGGGTATATTTAGAATTAATCTCCACTATGGAATCATCCTAATGTATGCAATTAAGAGTCTGCCGATGGCTAATTAGGTGTATTAGAATCAGGCAGCTTCCTTTTTTTTTCTTCCTTTTTTCTTTTTTTTTTCTCTCTCTCCTTTTTTTTTTTTTCCTGTGTGTGGACTGTTGTAGACTTAAGACACAGCCTCTGGAGATGATCTTAATGGTGCATGTACACTCAGCTAGGTAAGCTAGAAATTTCACATTCATGTAGGAGAATACGTGTGACTCTCTTTCCCCAAACCAGGGAGACTATAAGCATCATATGATTTTTTTTGCATCTGCAGCACATTAAGAAAATCAACTAACCAGTAGAAAAGTTTTAAAAATTGGGAAGAAGGTAGACATGTAGAAGAGTGTTCTGAGCTGTCCTTTTTGTGCCAGAGGGTGAAAGGGTGTATTTATCCAAAATTTTACAACCTGAAGTGGTTGGTTTGGCTATGAAAGAGATTTTAGCTAGTTCAGCACATACAGGGTTAACAGAGTTAGGTTGATTGGATAGTAAGCATGGGTGTCTCCATAGGGTAATACAAACCAGTGTTAGATTCACATTATTATTGTGATTGTGGAGTTCCTGGAAACCTGACTTAGCCTGATGGAAAGATGGAGGGAGCAGGGATCGCCACAGCTCACAGTGAGGAAATGACTGGTGGCTTCCCCAGGGGAGCAAAAGGCAAACAGCAGTGACCCAGCACTCCTTGAGGAAAAGCGCTCTCAAAGCAGACCCATAGAGGTTATTAATAATAGGCAGCACATATTAAGTGCAGAAGAAATCTCCCCTTTCTGTGGAAAAAAAGAAGTCTTATATAAAAATCCAGCAAAGTTGGTTTTGAAACCTAGTGGGCACTAGGCTAAAGAAGCTTGAACTCTAAATTTCTTGATGTTCCCAGTCTGTGTGTGCAGTTGGTGAGAGGCTGATGTGTATAAAGATTGAAGTGAGCAGTACCTGATCTAATGCTGATTGATGTTATTAGTTTAGCTAGGTTCCTCTTTCAAGTTTGTGGGTTTTTATTTATTATTATTTTGTTTAGTTCAGTAAAATGAAAAAAAAAAAAAAAGGGAAAAGGATGGACTCTCTTTATTTAATTATGTGTGATTGTGGTTTGATTTCTGCTAGCTGAACTCCTTAAAGGATCTTGCTAAGGCATACCACACACAGGATAGGCACCTGTGGTGTCGACTCTTCTAAGCTGAACTGTGTGACCATTTTCTGGATTGGATTTTGAGAGAGATTCAGCCCTATTCATGATACGTCAGTCACTTTATTTGTGTCAGAATGCAGATTTTATTTTTTTCATCCAGAAATCTGCCTTTAGTGTACCCGTGCTTGAATGCATATGTCCACAACAGATTGAAGGAAAATTTGTGTGAAATCAATATTTACATTGAAAATATGATCAGCCTTTTTTTATATAGGCTCAGTGAAAAAATAACGATCGCAGAGTAAATTGTATTGGGAATACAATCCTGTTGCATTTTCTCCCATGCAAATTTCTGGCCACACAGGTGATACCTCAAAATATGCCAGACATTTTAAAAAGCAAACTTCATATAAAATGCTTTACCCCAGCTGCACAATTTTCAACTCGAGCAGCAAAATGATTTTAGGAGCACACCATGTCATGTCATCTACCTCTGCTGTCTTCAGTAAGAGGGCAAAAAAAGCCCCCATAGTCTAACCAAACCATGTTCAGAGGTACAATTTAAAGAACTGCAAGAGTTAAATGTAAATAAGCAGGTCAGATCACATATGTAGTGCATTAAAAAAATCACCCTAAGGAATCTGCAAGTTCATATTGCTGACCTTAAGGAGACCTACAGTTACAGTGGGCCATATTGGATGGTTAGTCTGAATTTAAAAACTTTTTCAGTGTCTGTATCTTAGAATTCAAAACCTCACTGCAGAGAAGGTAATGCTAAAGAGTGCCAACTGGTTAATGTACAGGGGGAATAAAAAGTCAGTTTACTACTTATCAGGTCTTCCTCTGTTCTCAGAGCATCTAGTGATAAATCAAAAAGTTGAGTGTTTGACTTCTTTTTAATATAAGCTTGGTATGAGTTTGCAGTAAAGCTATTTAAAATTGTGGAAGTTCCAGCGGTAAAACCAGCCTAAAGAGCTGTTTAAATCTATTGTCTTATTTTCTCAGTGAGTACTGACATAATAAGGTGTGAAATGAAAATTAATGGAAGTAAAAAGTACAGTACTTCAAACCATATGTTTCTAGAAATAAAAAGTACTATAAAGTACTCCATACATGGAGGTCTTACCAAATCTTATTCTGAAGCAAGGGTGAAGCTAGTTTTTTTCATCCTTAATGTTTCACTGCAGAGTACTAGCAACTGAAGGTGGTTGTGTGAAGTCAGGGAGACATTCTTAATCAGTCATATTTTTCAGCTCCTTTCCATTATGTTTGCTAAAGCAGCAGCTCACAGGAAGTCGTGCTGTAACTAGAAATAGGAAATTTAAAAGTAGCTGCCTAGAAATATTTGGGTGGTTAGAGAGAGGTGTCTGATTTAGGTACTGAAATCAATTTGAACTATAATGAGTTACATCTCACTATATGCATCTTACCCTGGGAAGAAATGACAAGCTTAAATTACTTCAGTTTATTGTTATCATGTAAAGTTTCACAGAGTAAAAGACAAACCAGAACTATTTCTAACTGGTATTTAAATTACATTAACGCCTTTTTGTATAGCTTGAGTGAAAGGTCATGCTAGACAAGCAGCATTTCCAGTTTGTAAATGTCTAATTTGCTGCTTTTAAATTGCTGTGAACTTCACTTACTTACTCCTGCCGAATGAATCCAGGGTTGCAAATACTTCTGACAAGCGAATATTTGCTTAGTGAGAATCCATTGTTCCTAATGGATTGAGAGGGACATGCAGTGTGAATGCATTTTTATTGCCGTGCCATCTCTCTGCTGTTGTTTCAGTGAGATGAAAGTAGCGTTGTGATAAAAGTGCTGGGTTTCTTAGTGCTCTGTGTGGCGTTTCGCATTTTACTCATAGGTGTTAGTGGGAAAAGTGCTTATCACAGGCGTTTTTTCATGTTATAAAATATATTTTTAAAAACATGTATTTTACAAGAGCATGGACAGCAAGAGTTAGGCATACAAACACACTTAAGTAAAGCCTGAAAAAGTGCGCAGGCTTGGCTGAAGACATCCCAGCGCTCTCCAAATGCATTTTGCTTTTTGTACTTGAGGCAGAGTAATTCTTGGGCACCTCTGTGTGTGCAACCTGATCTTCCCTCTCCCGTGGCCGCACGGCTAACAGATGGTAGTCACAACTCGTAGCGCAGAGAGAGCCGCTCACAAGAGTCCCAGTGCTGCTTTTGCAGTGCTCCTCTATAGGGGCAGAAGGAGATGCTCTCTAGCAAAGCATCACTGGGAAAAGGCGGTGGTTTTACTGGGCAAACGCTGTTGGGTGAAACCAATTTCTAAACATAAAATTGTAGCACATCAGTTCTAAACATCTTGGAGGCAGAATCCAGCAAATAGTGTAAGTTTAGCCTTTGGTCAGTTGTAGTTTGTGCTTTGGGATTTTATTTGTGATTTTGCAGTTTAGCCAACTACTTGTGCTTTTTGTTTTGTGAGCTGACACCTTTTACATGAAAGTCCTCAGTCAGACTTAAATTTCAGCTCGCTATAGCATCACGTGCAGTTATTAGCCTTTTGACCAGGGGCTCCAAGAGCAAGTGAGTATGAAAAAAAAAGAAAAAGAAAAAACTGAAATAACACGTTTACCCTGGCATAATAAGTCATATCTGTTTCTGTTCCAGCTTTCAGCAAATTTCATCCATAATCTGTGAAATATGTTTGGTGATTAGTGAGAGCACTCTCCTTCTGTTTAACAGTTTTCGTAACAGCTGAAATGTTTGTGGGTCTTGATACATATTTTTAGGCTACAGATTATTTAAAAATGTAATTAAAACCTTTTTTTTCTTGGCTTAGTATAATAAAAAGGATCTCTTAATTCAGATCTGTGTGTGAGATCCAACTGTAGATGTACTCTAAAAAAATGAATCATGTCATTCTCTTCCTTGGATTTCTGAGAAGATAATATTAAGTGGCAGTCAGGCTATGAAGGTTTCCTTCAGCAAACACCCTGATCATGTCTAGAAAACTTTAGGTAGCCCTAGCAGAAATTCCGCTGCTGAGATTTCTCTGGCCTTTGTTTACATCCCTGGAAGCCAGCTGAAGTTGTACAATGGATCTGGGCAAGCGGTGAGCGTGTGCCAGGAAGGGAGAGGAGGGCAGAGTGACAGCTGTAATGTCTGAGAGCTCGCTGGACTTGAGTCTGATCTCGAAACAGAGTGGAGTTTCTTTACCTTCACTCCTGTGCAGCCAGGATAAGCCTTTGGCCCATGGTTGGTAATTTGACCATGAGCCCACACGCTCTCTAAATAAATTGGGCTGAAAGAAAAGGTTTTTTAAGAAGTATTTACCTTACCTGTTTGTTCTTTTGAGACTATGCATAGTTTTTTGAAATAAAGCAATTGTACTGGAAAGATCAGTACCCATAAAACATTTAGAAGGAAGTTAATCTATCAAAATTAAGTGTAAATAATTTAAAAACCCAACTCTGATATTTCAACTATGTAAATATATTGAATCTGCAACACACTAGTGAACACGTCATTTTCAAGCACAGCTTTGATTACACAAAATGTAAATGAAGATATTTGAAGTACAAACCAGGGGCAAGCGACAAGAATATTTTACTCACAAAACTAACAATCACAAAAACAACTGATAAAATAAGTGGGAGTTGATTATCAGAAAAAGCAAGCAACTCCCATATTTGCCAGCAATTTCATACCTGGTTTGATCAAATATTCGCATTTTTAAACACGTAACAGAGGCAGGGAAGTGCATTCACTGCATAGTGAAATAAACGAGAATTCAAGTCAGAGTAGCCTGATTTCAGCGTCGCATCAAGTGTTTAAGGCTGAAAATAATGGTAGGGGAAAGTCCAGCCACTGTATTTTTTTTTGTCCAATAGTTCTCAGAGTGCTGTGTGCAAGGCACAGATCTTACTTTGGCACTTGACCATCTGCAGCTGCTTCACTCTAGCCCCTAGTGAGTTAGTGTCCATGAAGTCCATCTTAATGAAGTAGAGGAAAGGGTCTTCAGGAATATAAAAGATGTCCCCTGCTTAGCATGGAGCTGTGTGCAATGTGAAATAGAGAGCAAGTAGTGCATGTGCCGATGTCTGATAAGATCTGTGGTTTAAACAGCCCCGTCTAAGAGCCTCTAAACTGTGTTTGGAGCTGGCTTGGAGCGCTGAGCGCTGCAGAGTGCAGTCAGCTTGCTGACGGTTGTTCCTATAATAAAACCGCTAAGACCTTTTAACCTATTTATTTCTGCTTCCTTTGAGCTTTGAGTTTACTGATATGCAAAAGGAAAAAAAAAAACCAACAACAAAACAAGCTTATGTTCGGTTGCTCAATCAACCTTTTCTCAATCCACACTCGGTGATCTCAGTGAGTCATTACGGCATAATTACAATTTGAGTGTGATACGCCGTTTGTAGAAAAGTATCTATTTTTAGCTGAAGAAACACTATGGTCCCTGAAAGGAGGCGATAGAAAGAAAAAAGGAAGGAAGAAAATCTGTAACCAGCAAATCAATGCTATTGTTAACTGATATTACGAGACACCCTGTAGATTTACAACGCTTGCATCCAGCCACATAAAAACCGCACTGAAAAGAATGCCTACCAGGGGTTAAATTCATATGCCTGCGCTGCAGCCTATTTCTGTCAACACTCAGCTCAGGAAATAAACATTTATGCTTTGTGAAATGAAAGTGTATTTTTGAAGACTAGCCGTCAGATATTTTTTGCCCTTCACACTTTCAAATGCTTAGCCTTTTTTGTAAGTTGACTGCAAAGTGCATCAGTTTGCTAGGCAAAAAAGAAAAAAAAAAAACCAAACCCTTGACAAGTGCCCATGGCATCATTGTCAAGCACACGAGCGTCTAGTAGAAGATGGCAGGAGGGTTGGCACAAAACATGCTTCCTTCAAGCTTCTTACCTCAGGGGTACCTGACTCTTGAGAAGCCTTTCAATCCTTCCAAATGACGTTATTGCAAACTGTCATCTGGTTTATTTGGAGTGCGCTGTATCGCAGATAAACATGCTATTTAACTGCAGGTCAAGGTACAGAGTCATTCTGCTAGCAAATGCCTGAGATACATTAAATGGCGTTGACTTGGGGGGGGGGAGATGGAGAGAGATCAAAGTTGTCACCAATGTGGTACGTGCTAAGGGGGGAAAAGGTACACAGCATTGTATTTTAAAAAGCCATTATGTGTTTCTACATTTAAAACGATGACCTGCAAGACTTAAAGATTAAGGAGCCACACAATGCGCGACAAAGTTCAAAGCCGTGCTGTCACACACAGCACCTCAGGGCGCTTTGGAAAGAGCTCATAGTTGGGACTGGGAAGGCTGCCACCCGTCCAGAGAGCAGAAATGTATTTACGTCTAATTTGGAGACTTTTTTTTTATTAAATACTTACATTTTAAAACAACGCATGTCCACTTGTCACAGAACGTGGCTGATCTAGGGGATTCATATAACCAAAGCTCGGAGAATTGGAGCTCAGTTTGGCATGAAATAAGTATGACCTCCTCCAAATAATTAACAATAAATCTCTGTATGTAAATACATATGCCTGTGTAATCTATTCTGTTACTGGGACTTGCTGAACAGCTATTAAAAGGGCATTGGTGTGATACAGAAGATATGCTGGATACATTCACTTTTTGTGAAAAATCAAAACAAAACCAGACCGGATTAATTACAACTTAATTCAGCTTTGTATTCCCACAAGGGATGCCTTTAAAAGTTAAAACATGCTTTCACTCAGCAGGCTTTCAAGGGAAAGTTACTTCGATCAGGAAGAAAACAATTATGTTTATTTGATTTATCATTGGAGAGCAGAAAAGTATGGTTTATATTTGCCATTTTATTCTATAATGTAAAAAAAATTCTTTTGATTTTTTTAATGTTTCACATAAAACCAATTAGTATATTTACTGCACCAGAAGGCAGATTTTTCAAGAATTCAGTACAATAAATTATAGGCAACATCCCATTTTTCCCTCTCACAGGACATATGTAATTTTCTTTGACTGTGGCATGCAATAAATGATATTGAAACATAGCACTATGTATTTTTTTAAAAAAAACAACAATACAACAAACCTATACTAAAATAGGAGAGTATATAAGAGAAGGAAATAGGGAGTTTTCAGAGAAGACAAAAAAAAAAAAAGAGAAATTGCAAGATAAACATTTTTTTAATCAAAAGTGATTTTATTGCTTTTTGCTTAATTAAACTCTTCAGAAGTGTGTGAAACATTGTTATACCTGAAAAATTGTTAATTTGTAAATCACAGGGACAAAAGGGCTCCACTGCAACTTTAAAGTTTCTATGCACGTAAATGTCAATAGAGTGCCTTCTCCATCATCAGCACTAAATTCACATTGATGCCTCTTTTCTTCTCTGTATTGATCCTTCCATGAGAACGTAGATTTGTATCTGTTAATTAATGCGTCCTGAAACAGCGTTTGTATTAATCAGGCAGATAAGAAAAATTGGATGCCTGCACCCTCATGACAACCGTAAAAGTGCTGGCCCTGATAAAATCGTGGATGGACCTCAATAAAAAAGTTCCTCCTTCCACTCAATAAACTAATCATCCTGCTTTTAATTATTCGGCAGAAAGATGTGTGGAGATTGGAGAATGTGTAAATCTATTTACTAACAGCAGTGTCTGTGAGGGAGAATGGGGCTGTCACAGGACGGTGCTGCAGGCTACGTTCTCTGTCCATCTGCTACTGCAGAAAAACTGGTTCTTGAAAGACAGGAAGGAGCAGAAACATTGAAGCTAATTGAAATCATGAATTCCTCCCTGTAACCTTTCAAATTATTATTTCTTCTCCATTTCCCTCTTTTTTTTTTTTTTTTTGCTAATCGCCGATGTGTTATTTTCTGTTGTCACCTCTTCAAGGGTTTCCTGTTGTTGTTGGCTCAGTTTTTGTTGGTTTTTTTTGAAGGCAGAGAGCTACGGTTCTATGACAAGACTCAAAAGACACTAAGAGGAAATGAAAACAAATAAGGAGAGGGAGAAAAATGAGAGAGAGGGAGCATGCAGCCAGTTTTATGTTTCGTTTTTTATGGATGCCTGGTGGTTTGGATGTGGGGTTTTCTTTTTTATTGTATTAGTTTTGCTGCTTAGTGCTTACAGAGAAAATCATGTTTGGGGTAGATGCCTTGCAGATTTGCTAGTTTATGATGTATTCCTGCTTGACTGTAACCCTCGACTTTAAAAATAGAAAAGCACATTTAAGTGTAATTGAATGCCAAAGAGAATGTTCTTACAGCGGGAACCCTGTCAAAGGACATGTAAGCAGCTCCATAAACAACTAAATGAAAGCCTCAGACAAGTCTTAAGACCCTTTAAGAAAAGCTTGACTAATCCCCTTTGATGATTTTATTAAGTACTTGTAGTTGATGGTGCCAACTGGCAAACTACTGCATTTCACCAACAGGCCATGAAAATCACTTCCCTCCCATATTGTTTTGAATGTGATTGGGATATTAGCAGTTTGATATCATACATTAACAGATACTGTGAACTAGAGTCTGAAAAGGTAAGACAGTGAAGATGTTTGCCCTTAGTGATCCTATTAGGAAAGACAGCAGGGGAAAAAAAAAAAAAGAGCAAAAGTTAAATTCATTAAGAGGAATTGGAATTTATTAAATTTTTAGTCACCCTCAGAAAAAGGATGGTGTGACTGCTATTCAGCTGGCACTTTAATGTGCCACTTTGTTATTTCAGCAAGTGTAGAAGAGGTGAGAGTAATTAGCATCTTTTCTGAGGAGGGTAGGTATTACTTCTCTTTCCCCTGAGGTTAAAGTTCAAAGCAAATTTTCTTCTTGGTGATAAACACCTTAATTCTATATAAACATCAGATCTTACCTTTTAAAAAAGTTTGGGTTTTTTTTCTCTCCTAGATTATCCTTCTTGGTTTATGGTAATGATGACAGTCATCAGCTCTCTGTTTCACAGTATCAGGTTTAGGAACTAAGCTGAAGTGTTTCAGAACAAAGAAGACATCATACAAATTGCAGACTATCACTGCAATGCTCCCCAAATTAATCTGATTCTTACAGAAAGAGCCTGGAAATTCCAGTTTGTTTATAACTTCCTATGTTGATTCAAAAACATTTGATGTTATATTGATTTACTTTCCTGTAGTATGATGGGGAGGAGAGGTATAACAGCAGAAGGGAGAACAATAGAGTATGTGTTTTATCACATTATATGTAAAAATAAAATCAAAAAGAAGAGCAGATTTCTGACAAATCCAAACGTGTAATATTTTTCCTGTGGTTTTTTTTCCTACTCAGGATTCTCCACTTTGTCTCTAGCCGACCAGATGAGCCTTCTGCAGAGTGCTTGGATGGAGATTTTGATTCTCGGTGTTGTATACCGGTCACTTTCTTTTGAAGATGAGCTCGTATATGCTGAAGATTATATTATGGATGAAGACCAATCCAAGTTGGCAGGCCTTCTTGACCTTAATAATGCCATACTGCAGCTGGTAAAGAAATACAAGAGCATGAAGCTGGAGAAAGAAGAGTTTGTCACCCTCAAAGCTATAGCACTTGCTAATTCAGGTTGGCAGAGTGGCATGACGGTTGCTACATTTTTAATATGTCACTTTTTTGTTCCTCCATAATGCTTTCTGCATGCTTGTTTGAAACATGGTTTTAGAGCGAGGGGTTGCTAGTCAGACCGTAGCCTATAAGGCAACAAACAAAGCAGTTCGATCCAAGAAGAGCTTTCGGGTTCTAAGAGTCATGGAATTAAGTTCCTAAGGGAGTGGAGAACACCGCACTGTAGGATTTGGAGAGTATTTTACAGGCAAAGATCCTTTCGCGTGAATATAGATGTCCTCCTAAATCCGTTCCGTAATCCAGGCAAGCCTAATCACTGCAATTAAAACAAACAGAAAGGATGCCTGAGAATATGCTAAATATGTTCTCTTTAAAGGCAACTGCTGATTTATTTGATAGGGTGAATTCAGGGTATGGGAGAAGGGAGGAAATGCTTAGTTAATCTCGCAAGGACCACACCTTGCCTTTCGGATGTTCTGCTTTTATGAGACTGCTCCTACAAACATTATTACCTGTGCAGCAAGGGTTAAAAATCTCAGAAAGAATTTTGTTTTCATCTCAAAGTGCTGAAGCGGTGAATACTGTCAGATAAGTAAAAATCGTTTGTGCTTTGTTGTTTTTCCTTTTGTGTCTCCTTAATGCTTTATTGTGGTCTTAAGTCCCTTTTAACATTTGCATAAAGTTCACCATAGATCCCTCTTTAATGACGTGCCGATCATTAGATACCTGTGTGTCAATAACATGCTCTGATGCTATGTTCCATTGACAGTCACACCGTGCCCCTCCATCTGCTTTTGTTTTGACCCTATCTTTGAACTTTATCTTGGTTGCTGGCCAGTAGTTTTCCCTTTAATTACAAGAAGGAAACTGTCAATAAAATCTGTTAAATGGGATGCAATGAGTGGCTTGAATGGGCGGACGGCTATTTGTTCAAATTCTGCAGCATTCAAGGTATTGACAGTTTGTTTTCTGGGGCCATATGTGACGATCAATCTCAGGCTGGGCTCAGCCGCGCTGAAAAATGAAAAACCAGATTGCTTTTGCTTACTTGTGGATGACGACTTGTGATTTGGCGCGGTCCTAGTGAGATGAGACCTTCTGCCCAAATTGCCCCCCTGAGAGCCGGGACGCGTGACTGTTTTTAGAAATAATTTTTTAATTGATTTTGTAATTAACAGTTCATCTACAATATTGATGCATGAATCCTCAGATTGATAGGAGGGAAATTGTTTTCAACAATGAAGTTGTACTTTCCTATTTGTCTTTGTAATGTGATTTAGCACTCTGCATTTTTAATTGGAAATGTAATTCAAAAACATGCAAAGCCAAAATGATTATTAGTTTCTTTATAAAATATTCTCCCCCTCACTAACTCTGCCCTTAGTTTTAGAATATTATCTTATTTCCAGAATAAGCAAAATGGTAAAATGCTTCTCAAACTTCAAAATTATTTTTAATTGGAGGTTTATGTATAATTTTTGACCATTGTAAATAGACACTTGAGGATGCCTTGCAGCTACAAGAAGGATTTTTCTCAAAATTGGTCATGGTTAATGAACAGAGCAAGAAAATGATCTGGAATTAGGAGTCTAAATTAAGAGGTTGTTTTGGGGTTTGGGGTTTTTTTGTATTTATTTTGATTCTGTAATTCAAAGGCTGAATTAGAACTATTTCTGTAGTTTACTTGATAAACAGGGCAAGGGGCTAGAATATAGGGATATGGTGATAAATACCACTCACCTCCTTTTTTTTTTCCTCTCCTAAAAAGACGTGCAGTGTTGAAGGAATAATAAAAGATACTGCTGCCAAAAAAAGTTTAGTCACACATTGTGTATCAGAATCATCTGTAGGTTCATTAATTTCCCTGGGAATTACAACCCAGAGGGAAATACAGTTCAGCATACTAAAATTCAGGGCATATTTAAGTGAAAAGGTATCTTTCCCCCGTCTTAAAATAAATAAAATTGCTGTTTTAAAATTAAACTATTGTAAGGAGGAGTTAAAAAGCAGCCCGAGCATTACACTTCCCTTTCAACAGAATGTTTTGACTGCTGACGTTCAACATTTCAGCTTCAGACTGTAGATGCAGCGGATACCAAACTCTTACCAGCTGTAGCTACACAAACCTGGAGGTGTAAAAGAGCACCTGCAGACTTACAGCCCATCAAATAGTATCAGACCCCTAGTGTTTTAATTTACAAATACTGCTAAAATTAAAGTAAAATTAAGGGGTTTGTCTTTTTTTATTGGCAAAAATAGAACTAGATTATTTTCACATAACTATGAACTCGTTTAACATAAGCGCAGCTATATCCGAAAAGAGAAATCAAATGCTGCCATAAAAATCAGTCCTTTAGCAATTCACTTTTTAATATATTTTGCAGCTACATCTGCTTTCTTCTAATACATCCACTATTTCTTTCTCTGGTATAAAATGCATTCACCCTTTTATAGCTGTAGAGAGAATGGTTGAAGTACAATATGAAATCTTAGACGTTTAAGACATTTTTGCCATATTTGCACTGTTTAAAAAGATTCCCAGGTTGCCTCTACTGTAAACAGTAGACAAAGATGGTTTTATAGCTCTGTACTGGTGTTAGTGATTTATGATACAGTGTCATACTACTTTCCCTGCTGGTGTATAGAAGCAGAAAAAGAAATTGTAGATTGTCTTCATATTGATTGTATTTTGTTTAAATAAATACCACAAGCTTTGTTTCGGCCAACAAATCTCAGCAGTGTGAGCACTGAAGCACCCCAACTGCTAACTTTTCTTTAGGCCTAGAGAGTCTATTTGTGCAGTCCTCCATCTGAGATAATCCTGCCAGTTGGTTTCTAAAAGATGGGGAGGAGGAGCCGTTTTTCAGGGAGGTTCTCTGACAGCCGTTATCAAATGTTCCCTTTGCAGGGTTGGCCAATGCCACACAGCTTCTGTAAATTTCCAAAAATGCGAGTAGCAACCTTGTAGATTGTTTCTGATTTCAAAAGGAGTGTGTATAGCATCTGAAAGGTTTAAGTACATATATAAAAGCACAAAAGCTGTACAGGCATTCCAGTCCCGGATATTCTAAAGCTTATACAGGCATGATCTCAACAGTTACATTTAACCTGGAGTGCTTAACATGGAATTCATCAGGTTAGTTTTAACCATCTGCATTGATTTGGTAGTAATGAATACACCGTTTATGCTTGAACTCCAGAGAAGTTCCTCTAACCACAGCATTGTCCTTGTCCTGTCGGTATCACAAGTTCCTTCCTCCTTTCTTTACCTTCTGTACACAAAAGCAAGTAGGTGCCTTGAAGCTGCAGGATGCAACTGCCCTGCATTCCACCTCACACCGCCCAAATGAAGCAAGCTGGCACCAATGAGCACTTTGTTTACCCACGCAGAAAATCAACTTTGAATGGTTTCCAAAACATGCATGTACCAATTATTTCCTTGTGTGTAAGGAAAGGTGAAATATTTACAAAGTAAGTTTGAAGTGTACACGAGTGCGCGCGCGCACACGTGCAGACTCCAGCACATAAAAGACGACCTGCTTGTCTCTCTTGTATTAGAAAATGCTTGCATGGATCGATTAGGTAATACTAAACAGGGAGTTGCAGGTGAGCAGTTTTTTTGAAACTGCCTAATCAGTGAGGACTAAATTGTGCCTTCAGGCCAAATGTTGCAGAAGAGTTTAGGAGTCTGAGACCAGATTTTGAAGAGAAGCTCAGTTCCCGTGTAAGTCCTAACATAAACAACTAAAGTGTCAAAATACATTAGCACATTTGAAAATCTGATGCATGTGTATCTGCCTTATAGGCTGCTGGCATCTTGAAAAATCTGACCCAAATGTGGGTGCTAGGCACTTAAAAGTATAACCCTATGCACTGTTGAAAATTTAATCTTAAACGCTGATTCTAGCTGTCTGGCTGGTCCCACCAGAAGGGGAAATGGACCTCTGCTCACCATCAGAGTTTCTGGTCTCTCTTATTAACTCTCCTGAAAAAGAACCCAGCACCCTTTCAGTACTGAAGGAGTGTGAACCAAGAAGTATCTTGTGCATTTTAGCATAATGAAGTGCAGATCAACTTTGAAGCCAGTGAATTTGCACGATCATCAATACTGGTAAAAAAATTACTTCTTTCTTACATCTTATTTAGCATTCCAGCCACCAAAAAAGTGTACTCGGACTAGACTATCACCATTAAATAATGTTATCATAATAGAAATTAATTGGTAGAACCCTATAAATCACTTACTCCACAGGACATCATCTTAATTCCCAGTATAAACTGTGGTTTATCTTACATTACAACATATCATATTTAGTTTCTAATCATACAAGTTTCTAATCATGGGAATTTTTTCATTTTCATTTATTTAGTTGTCTTGTTAGTGTTAGAATTCATAATGACTAGGCATATATGAAATAAGTATATACACTTGTGTATTATTGGTGTATTAACAATATTTATTTGGCCAAATGTAAATAGCAAGGTCTGTTAACTCTGACATGTTGCATAGAGTCTGGTACGGCATAGAAACAAATTCTTAGGGAAGGAAGTTGCCACTGTAGTCAGAGTTTTCTTATTGCTTGAACACAATTTCTTCCTCATATTCCATTTTCTTATAAGCAAGTAGATGGCATCCACAATTCTTAGAGAAAATAGATAACTCTGCTACCATTTGTTTCACAATAGTATTAAGCAAAATGTAGATTTAATTTTTTTTTTCTTTTTTCTGGTCTGATAATTGAATGTTTGAGATATTCCTCACTTGGTTATGAAATAGGTAGATGTTATTTATATATTAGCAGTCTGAGAGTCATGAAGGGCAAGAAACAAGGCCAGTCCAGTGACCAGTGGGAGGACAGAGCCTCAGGTTCCTTCCAGCTGGTGCAGAAGTGTAAGGGGAGCACTGTGCTGTGTGTGCCAAGGGCCAGCTCTGCGCTGACAGGAGGATTTTCTGGGTAGGGAAAAACCGCTATGAACCAGTGGCACCAGTGCAGTTGCTAGTCCTCACTGTTACTCATCCTGTTTTTCCAAAGTGCTAAACTAGTGGCTCTCAATGGTAATTATGGCAATTGCTTCTATCTTGAAGTGGGTAAAGAGGATTTTGAAGCACTCGTTCAACCTTTTCTTTTCTTTGGAATCTTACCAACCAGTTCTATCATTCAAATTCTCCTTTTCCAGAGTTTTAGTAGCCTTATTTAGTAGGTATTTGAACCAGTTCATAGTATGCAATTTGTTCTGTGTTGCAGGAATATTCCTTTATTTATTACTCTGACTAACTACCTATCCTAGTGGAAAGTAAGCCATTTCAGGAATAAAAAATAGGTGGTTCACTGTCCTTTAATTTACCTTATACCTGTAGTTTTTGTTCACTGCTAGTCCTGTTAGCCCCTGAAATAAATGTGTGTGTTCTTTAAAGTAATTTCTTTTCTTGCTGCATCTTCATTTCCTACTGTGTTTTAGAAACTGTTCTGAGGCTTCAGTTTTCATGTCTCTCCTTTAAAGTAGGCCAAACCAGTGCAATCCAGAAGAAAACCTTTTTCACTAAAACCAGTCATACAAACTTCTTAGGGATTATAGGCAGTGGAAACCAAAGTACAAGGAATTCTTAATTTATTCCTTGTTCATATGTTTCCAACTTATATTCTGATTGAAGTGTCTGTTTCCAATAAAATAATCCAGATGTCAGACCATTTTTGCCATACTCTTTTGCAAGGGAAAATAATCCCTTTGGCTATGTGCTTGTCTCTTAGCCTAACCCTGCAGATGCCAGCAAATAGTTCTGTTCAGGAAAGACAGGCAGATAGGTGATCAAAATTAAGTATATTTGCTGATCCTACACAGGGAGGACAAAAGCAAGTATCTGGGGCAATTTCAACTCTAGACTGGAAAAGGATGGGAATTCTTGCTGGCTGAGGGACAATTTCCGTGGATAGCTTGTAATGTTACAAGCAATGTGCTTTTGAAGTGTCACCATGTTGTGTTTCTCATAAAAATTATACAGAAACACAGTGTGAGTGAGCACTTTGCAAAAATGCAGGTTTCCCTGTGTAGATCTGTCATACAGTTCAAGCAGGAGAGGAAGGAGTTCTGTAATTCTGAGAACAGTTCACCCATCAATAAACACTGAGGTGCTTGAGGTTTTCAGATTGGCATACAACCTAGATAATAAATTCCTCTTATTTGAGACATAATGCAGATTAGGATTTTGTTGTCTGTACATAAAGCAAAAACTATTTTGCCTGCTGTTCTAACTCTTCATCCCACCCAAGTTCTACAGTTTTCTTAAACTGATTTATCTAGCTTGGGTTTGTGAACCATTCAGCTATAAGGAGTCACAAACGTTACAGCAATAGCTGTGATTCAGGTACTTGTTGATATTTGCCTCCCTGATACTCTTTTATCAGCATCTTAATGTGTCTGTTCACTGCTGCATACTCCCTGCTGCTTGATTCACTATAATCATTTCTTCCTTTATGTCGCCTGACTTTTCCGGCACAAAGAAGCACTTCATTTGAGACCTCTGGGTTTCTACCACTTTTTAGTGATGCCATATGCAAAATACAAACATACCAGCCTTCAGCTTTCCTCAGAGCAATAATTTCAAGTCTCCTTGCCCTCATTTCGGGTGCTTTCCAGTCTTTAGCTAGTTGTCACCCCTTCTGCTGTGTTATAAATGGTTCTGGGTGGCTGGATACTTGTTTGCTGCATTTAAGATGAAGCTTGAATTTTAAACGAGGTAGATTGTAATCTGAATTTCTGTCTGGACCTTGTGGTGTTTTTCTTGGATGAGAACTCTAGTTTTCTCACATTTCTGCACAATGATACAATCAATTGGCTGATCAGAAGAGATACAATTCTATTTTCCCATCCTGTGATGGTGAAACAAAGCATCCACAAGACTCAAACAGGATTCTCAAAGCAGAGCTGAATGAGTCCATGTCCTAATTCTTTGATCTCATGGTCTCCCATTTCAGCACTGATGAGTAACAGCTTTTCCCCCCTTCCAGACTGAAATTCCATGTTCTCAGCTCTGTGTTGTATCAAGAAGTCTTGCATTTGGCTGTTGAGCTCTTCAGTTTCACCAGCCTGGAATCCTTTTATTGCAGGGTATTTATGATCAAATCCCGCTCGCCTTCAAATGACAATACATTCAAATTACCCTGTTTAATTTCATTCTTTATATATATTCTTTCTTCTAAATTTATTACATCTGGGCGTAGGTTTCCTCTGGGTGTTACCTGTGTAGGATGTAATAGTAAATTATCCAGACTGTCTACAAAGCCACTTTACAAAAATAAAACAAAAACAAAAGAAAAGGGTTTTTCTTGGTTATAGGAAGAACATTAGAAATCTTTGTCCCTAATTTAGAATTCAAGTTCATATTGTCTGTGGAGCTATCTCTTTATTTCTGGATTGTGACACAGACTCTGTGTTTCCTTAAAATATAGTGGTTCTTGTTGACATTGCCCTCTTACAAGTGTGGATTTGGTTTATCAGCAATAAATTAACCTGCTCTGAATTCACATCTGCCAAACTGTAGTTACTGAAAAGATTTCTCTTTTCTATTTTTCCTCCTCTTTTCCCCTTGGCTAGTTCAGCGTTTGCAACCATTTTCCTTATTTTCAAAGGCTTACACCTCAGGGATTAAGATCTATATTCGTTTAATATCGAGAATAAAGTGGAAGTTCCAGACTGCAAGGCTAAAACTTGAAGAAGGATCTTTGTAGAGATTAATATTTTCCTGAGCAATCTGCAAGCTAAATCGTGGTCTAATTAAAAATCACAGATTTAGTGAGTTTGCATTCAAGCATTAGCAGAGCCTAGAATGGTTAAAGCTGAAATGAGTTTGAATCTTTTCTGTAAATGAGAAGTTAAATTGTCATAGTAATTCGATTAAGTAATTTTTAAATCTTTCAAGCTAAATCGTCGTTTTAACAGAACTGTTTGAATCCTTAATCACTGTTTGGAAGCGCCCTTCTCTGCTATTCTTCCTTAGCCCATTTCCTGTGACAAAGTCTGTTTCCCAAGGCACAGCTTCCTCAGCTCTGCTCCATGAACCACTGTTTGGCAGCGGAGTGCTTGCATTAGGCCAGTGGAGAGCTGGCTGGTCACGTTCTTCCCAGCTGCTAAATTGATTTCAAAGACAGCAACAAATACATTAAATGCTTTACTACTATTACTTTTCCGTGTAAGCAATTGCTGTGTTTACTGGAGGGATGGTATGCAATCATCCCTGCAAGGAGAGGATAAGATCCCTTTTTTTAACATGTTGTCCACACAGTGGAAGAGTTTAAGTGTGGAGTGTGATAGCTGAATCAGAGGGCAGGATTTGATTCTTCTTGCCTTTTCTGTGGGTGCTCTCTTCCTCGTTTCCCTCCTCACTTAGTTCCTATGTAAAAAATATGTACAGTGTACATATATATATATTCCTAATGCTGCAGGCCAAATTGCTGTCCAAGCCGCAGAGATCTCGGGGAAGTATATCTCCATGTAAAAAAAAAAAAGTATTAGTCTGGACTCTAACCATCTACTTACAAGTTCAAACATGGTCACAGCTACAAATACTGATTCTGGGAAGAATCAGGCTAGGGCTAAGAACTAAATACAGCGGGGTTCTCAAGAGAGACCTGCCTCTTTATGCAGTATGGTTTAAAAAATTTCTCAAGAACAGTCAGTCTTCAATTCACCAAGCGTTTTGTTGCTGCTAAAATGCTCCTGTTTGGTTTCCCAGCACTTTGTTTCTGGGGAGTGGAGGAAAAGATGTATAGTCTCTGCTCAAACTGTGCACTCTTTAGGGAAAAATCATTGGAGTAGCACCTCGTGTGTTCGGGAGCACAACAGTGAATTGCCAAGGAGTTAGAGAGAGGGTAAAGAGTCAGGGAGTAAAGATGACAGTTTGTTTGGAGTCTGCATTCCAAATTAAGCCCCACGGTTGGACACTATGCTTAAGACGCAGTCAGTCACATTTGTATGTGTGCGCTAGCATGTCTGTAGCAATCACATCTGTTTATAAGATGCAAAATTCAGGGATTTTCTCATACTGGCATGGAATTACTTAATAGAATTGCCATATTAGAAAACTATCAAAACTGTATGGATTTAGGGAATGGTCTCACATTAATTAGAACTAAATTTTGCTAGAGGTAATATTTCCCTGTCATCATTTTAAAAATCTTGTAGCTTTCTTTTCCCCCAAGAGGGAGATTTTTGTGTTTCTCTGCTTTCAGCACGGTGCACCTTGATGTGCAGTATCACATCCCTGCAGCGGATGTCTTAACTGCGTGCTTCTTAGAGCATGTATTCGCTAAGACTCAGAATTATTAAACATGTAAAATTCCCATAGGACTCCATTATGTGTAATTAACAGATAAACTGTCATCAGAATCAATAAAACGTGCTAAATGATCCAAACTTGTATGTAATTAAGTGTCTGTTTTAGAGCAGGAACTGGAACTTTTTTTTTTTTTTTCTTTTCAGTTTGCACATTTGTTTTGACAATAGAAGCCAGAACATTTTTGTTAACCTGTTACTTACTGGTTTGTGTTTTGGTTTATATGTTTGTGTTTGAAAAGAGACAGGTATTTACTGTCTGGCCTAATTATCTGAGGAAATAGCTGCACGTCTGCTTTTAAGAAATGAATTATTAATTCTCAGAATGTAATTCAGGTATTTGAAGCACGTGCAAAATTTGATGTTGTTATCAACAGGGTAAAACATAAGGCTCTGTCAAAATACTGATCCAGGGCATTAGATTGCTTAATTCAGGGCTTGGAAAGATGATAGAATCGGGTTCTTCACTGTCCAACTCCTCAGACATTATTCTGAGTGGGAGCAGGAGCTTTATTCCAAACCCAAAAATTAAGATGCAAAATGGCGTAGTAACTAGAGTTTTCCAGGATATACTTCAATAATAACATGTCCCGGTTTCACCCTGAGCTAAGCTTCCACAGTGTAGCCTCTCCAGAGGACTTGTACCCGCCTCACAGCAGTTGTATTTTCATATGGTGTTTTATTGGCTTTGTAAATTGTGTGGACTATCCAAATTTTGGTGGCTGATTTGAGCTGTTTGGTGGTCTCTTTCACCTATGACTGTTCTACCTTTCTTACATTCATCTCACTTTGGACCACAGCAGGGTTTTTTTTGGCATTTATGACTACATAAAAGTCAGAGAATTAGGGCTGCTCGTCTGAAGTCATCTCAGCATGGTCCAGTAACTACGTGTTCTTCCCTTTCTGTATCTCTGCTGTTGAGGGTTTTACAGTTATTTCAGTTAGATCTTTTCTTTTTATTTCACACTTCCATTGCTTTAATCTTTCCAGGTCACGTAGCAGTTTAGTTTAGTTCCTCGTGTGCATTGTGTCTAGGCTTGTCACTCAATACTTACACCACCAAAACATCTCACCTGGAAAGGTACAGGGCAAGGTGCTTACTTTGAGTGATTTAGAAAAAACGCAAAACCGCAACAATAACAAGATAAACCATCCTCTGAGCGGGTGAGAGAGAAGTATTACACCTTGTAGATGCTAGCTTCACATTAGAAAAAGCTGTTCAAGAACATATTAAGTGTTGCCTGTCTGTCTAAAGGTGCCTGAGGGAAAAAAATTTGCTAAACCTATCAGGAAATGGCATCAAACCCGCTTTTCCCTTGTGTCAGTGCACTGGTCTTAATCCCGCGATCAGAGATCCTGAGCAGTGGGTAATGACCATGGCTTCCAGCTCTGCAGCCTTGGAGCCTGACACAGTATTTTCCTGAGCTTTCCCATAGCAGGGCAGTCATTCTTGCTTCCCTGATAAAACTCAGGCCTCCATTCACACTGCCCTTTGGCGCCATCCTTTCTTCAAAGCTGTAGCTGTAAGAGATGGTTTCTGGAGCAGCGAAGGCAACCGTTATACTAGCTTGAGGTGGATGAGGAGAAGGATTGCTTACATGAGAGTTAATTATACTTTTCTAGTTCTACAGCAGTTGCATGTATTTTCCCGCAGTTCAATTTAGAAATTAGAGGGTGATCATCTTCCTTCTTTGTGGGAGAGGATGGCCAGAACCAGTGAAAGTGTTGTGCAGCCATAGAGTGATCTGATTATTGGCGCACCAAACTGAAACCTGTCCCTCCTTTGTTTCGCAGACTCAATGCACATAGAGGATGTTGAGGCGGTGCAGAAACTTCAGGACGTCTTACATGAGGCTCTGCAGGATTACGAGGCCGGGCAGCACATGGAAGACCCACGTCGCGCAGGCAAGATGTTGATGACTCTCCCGCTTCTGAGGCAAACCTCCACCAAGGCTGTGCAGCATTTCTACAACATCAAACTGGAAGGCAAAGTCCCCATGCACAAACTTTTTTTGGAAATGCTGGAGGCCAAGGTCTGACTAAAGCATCATGGGCTTTCCCATCATGCACGTTTTAAAAAAAAAAAAAAAAAAAAAAGGGAAAATAAACAGGATAATAATGGCAAAGAAACTTAGTGTTTAATTAAGGAAAAAATGACTGCACTGATATTTAGCAGCAAGACTGTGAAGCAGCTTTCAACTTTTTCTTCTGTGTCTTTCTGATGCAGTTTTTCTTTTCCTTTTCCTTTTCTCTCTTTTCCTTTCTGTTCTTTCCTTTCCTTTTTCCTTTTCTCTTTTATTCTTTGCTGCTGAACTTTTTAAAAGAGGTCTCTAATTGAAGAGAGATGGAAGCCAGGCCTGCCAAAGGATGGAAATCCATAATATGGATGCCAGTGAACTTATTATGAACCATAATGTCCCCAATGACAAAGGAATCAAAGAGAGAACCACCGTACCTAGCAGTACAGTACAACATGATGAACTGACTGAATGCAGTATTAGGTTTCATAGGAGCAGTCTCTAATTAGACGACTAAGCGACGATGCATCGGCTGCTTCTTATCATTGCATTTTCCATCTAGATCAGTTACAGCCATTTGATTCCTTAATTGTTTTTTCAAGTCTTCCAGATATTTCTTAGGTTAGCTACGATGTAACTTTTTCAGGGAATAGTTTAAGCTTTATTCATTCATGCAATACTAAAGAGAAAGAAATACTGCATTTTTGTGCTGGCTTGAACAATGATGAACAATAATGAAGGACATACGAATCCTGAAGGAAGATTTTTTTAAATGTTTTGTTTCTTCTTACTAACGGAGATTTTTTTGTACCAGCTTTACCAGTTTTCAGCCATTTATTAATGTGGGAACTTATCTTACTAAAGCAATAGTTGAAGGGAAGGTGCATATTATCACGGATGCAATTTATGTTGTGTGCCAGTCTGGTCCAAAACATCCAGTTTCTTAACATGAGCTCCAGTTTATAACTAAATGTTCACTGACTCAAAGGATTAGATTACACCTGCAGTATATCCGAGTAGTCTAACATACAAATACTCCATGTCAAATACCGATCCGTAACGCTGTTAGGAGGCAGCGACTGTACAGAGGCGGTATAGTCGCTGCCTGTTTTCCAACTGCTTCAGTTGCAAATGAACGAGATACTGCCTGTTTGCAAAACTGTAACCTCACACGCAGAAACACCCTATGAACCAATAGTAGCTTAGAGGCAATAAGGCAAATGCCGACGTCTGCAAAACTAAGAAATCAGAGTAGTAGACTTCTGACCAAATTGAAGAATTTACCACTTCTATACCTTATTTATTGATTTAGATTTTATTTTGTAAATGGCAATCTTTAACAAGTAGCTAAACCAGTATATGTGCTTTTCAACCAGTATTGTCACAGCATGAAAGTCAGTCAGTTTCAAGACTGTTACGAGGTGTAATCTAATGTATAAACCGATTAGATGCCCCCAGAAAACTACAGTCGCTAAATAACCAATAAACAATAACCTCCATCAAATGCTATACCAATGTACCAGTGTTAGTAGCTGCTCCCTGTACTATGTGAACATCCTTATTCTATGTACACAGATGTAATTAAAGTTGTAATCCTAACAAACAAAAGAAATGTAGTTCAGCTTTTCAATGTTTCATGTTTGCTGTGCTTTTCTGAATTTTTATGTTGCATTCAAAGACTGTTGTCTTGTTCTTCTTGTGGTGTTTGGATTCTTGTGGTGTGTGCTTATAGACACAGGGTAGAATTAGAGACAATATTGGATGTACAATTCCTCAGGAGATTACAGTAGTATATTCTATTCCTTACCGGTAATAAGGTTCTTCCTAGTAATAATTAAGAGATCGAAACTCCAAACAAATACTCGTTATGAACAGATACACGTTGAAATCATAATATTTTCAAAACAAGGGATAATTTCTGTAACAGTTTATTATAGAATACCAATGTATAGCTTAGAAATAAAACTTTGAATATTTCAAGATTATAGATAAGTCTAATTTTTAAACGCTGTAAATATAGCTTTTATTCAATCATCTCTCAGATGTTGTTATTAACTCGCTCTGTGTTGTTGCAAAACTTTTTTGGTGCGGAAAAGTTTCCAAAACTATTGCTACGTTGTGTGCTTTAAACAAAATAACAATGGGCTGATGCTCCCATCGGCCTCGTGCTAGGAAAAAAAAAACAAACTGTGTATCTATCATTAGCTATATGGGACTATATTGTAGATTGTGTTTTCTCAGTAGAGAAGTGACTGTAGTGTGATTCTAGGTAAATCATCATTAGCAATTCATTCAGATGGTCAATAACTTGAAATTTATAGCTGTGATAGGAGTTCAGAAATTGGCACATCCCTTTTGAAAAATGTCAAAAAGAAAAAAAAAAATACAACTCCTGGGAAAAAGGTGCTGATTCTATAAGATTATTTATATATGTAAGAGTGCAAAAAAGAAGTTTATTTTCCAGAAAGTTTGTGCAGGGTTTAAGTTGCTACTGTTCAAGTACGCTATATATATATAAATATATAATATAAATATTGTTTTTGCTGTATCACGTTAAAGAACTTGGGCTTCAGGGTCAAAAGCCAATCGACTAGAAGTACACAAAAACACACAAATAATGGAGATGTGTTAAAGGCACACGGTGCAAACTTTAGTTTTCGTTTTCCGTAATTTTTTGGAGCTGCAAAAGAACAAGTATCTCAAGACTGTAAAAGCATTACCTGAAACATAGCTAAACGAGTTGCACGGGCTTTATAATGTTGTTCATCTTAAACCTTGCTGGAGAAGAGTTCTTTCAAGACCACTTACTTAATGTGAAGTGTTGGGAAAATTTCAAAGGGTGTATGTTTTAGCCATAACGATTTAATTTCTATTTTTGCTTCCTTTTTTAATTTTTTCTTATTTAAAGCAATATGATTGTGTAACTCCCAGAAGTTACACATTTGTTTCAATCAGATCAGATTGTTGTATTTATTCCACTATTTTGCATTTAAATGATAACATAAAAAGATATAAAAAATTAAAACTGCTATTTTTCTTATAGAAGAGAAAATGGGTGTTGGTGATTGTATTTTAATTATTTAAGCGTCTCTGTTTACCTGCCTAGGAAAACATTTTATGGCAGTCTTATCGTGCAAAGATCGCAAAAGGACAAAAAAAATTAAACTGCTTATAATAATCCAGGAGTTGCATAATAGCCAGTAGTTAAAAACGAAACGAAACAACAAATAAAAAGAAACATGTCTATAGCTGTAGATGGGCTTCACATCTGTATAGCAATCAACTGTATATTTTTGTGATGTGTATCATACCGTGTGCTCCAACCAATGTCCATTTGTGTAAATGTATTTATTTTATATTGTATATATTGTTAAATGCAAAAAGGAGATATGATTCTGTAACTCCAATCAGTTCAGATGTGTAACTCAAATTATTATGCCTTTCAGGATGATGGTAGAGCAATATTAAACAAGCTTCCACTTTTGATTGCTTTTATTTTATTTTTTGTGTTGTGGGGTTTTTTTGCTTTTATTTTCTTTTTCGTAGAAGGAAACAGAGCAATTCGCATTGCCTTTTGTTACATTCAGAGAGGAGCCAGCGGTATCCCCTCTCCCTTAAAGTACAATATGAGTGTAAATAAATGCTATATAAAGCCTTGTCAGAATGAATTCCAGTGTGGTACAAGACATTTTGCATACTCTTAAATATGCAAAATGTCTCATAGCACATTAGAATTCAGGTTGGCAGGCCTTTATATAGCACTTATTTAATCTTAAAGCATCTTCACATCAACCTGCATTACTCAAAATCATTGCCTCTCTGTCAATGTCATAAAAGAAAACTTTCCCACTATTTTAAGATCACATTAATATCATCTAAAAGTCCTTATTTGCTTTCTCCATCAACAACTTGAGTCTATCGTTCATTTCCTACTGCAGGAGGCTCCTTTTATGGCTTCTGGGGAAAAAAAAAAAGACTAAGATAAAAAATAGATAGATAGATAGATAAGTAAAAATCTGTATTATTTGATCCAGCTTTTCTGAATGGAAGTAAATAGCCACTGGAGCAATAATATAGATTGGTGTTAATGAAGAGCACTGATAAGTCGTCAAGATCCAGGGGGGTTAAACGGCACGGCTGCAAATTGGCAGTAAGTGGCTTCTCAGCCTTTTACCTCTGAAAGGCTGCAGCCCCCGTCACTCGGGGTCAGTCCCTCTTTCCTCTGGACCCTTCTGGAACCGTCACAGAAGTGCTAATGTGTGCTTTTCTTGCTTTTTAGCCTATCTTGATAGTATTTTGTCGTTGTGTTTGCCAACATGTTTCTCACCTTCGCTGCTGGCCGCTCTCTGGAGGTTCTGGCTGAGGGCGCAAAGGCTGCTGAACAGAACGGTGACGGGGAATTGTTTCAGGGACGGGGATTGTTTCAGCCAAGGTACCGGGGCAGCGCCAGGGTCTTCTGTGCTTCGCGCTCTCACTAGCAGTATTTGCCTTGAAACAAACGGGAGGGCACCTCTTCCCTGCTGCCAGTACCTTCTGTATTTTAACTACCTTAGGAAATAGGTGGGTTTTGAGTAAAGGGAGTAGCAGCACAATAGCAAGATGAACCCCACGTGGTCTCTTCAGAGGAGGTTAAACCTGGTTTGGTTGTGTTGACGCTGCTGTGTACACAGGCAGACATACAGACAGTGTATACTGACATACATACACACGTGTGCACAGACATGGGTTCCCCCCTTTTTTAGTGTTCTGATTTCGAATTATTACAAAGTAGGTCTTCAAAAGAAAATGCATTACTGCACCATAACTGAAAAGCAAAATAAGTAGTGTTACAAATTCTTCACACACAAAGGGGAAAAAAAATCCAGTTGTCAACGGTAGTGCTCAGTATTCCTCAACCCATGATCGCATCTACTCGCTGGTTAAAAGTTTTCACATGCAATTAAAAAAATCATAATTACTTTTTCTGTACCATCTTCTACAAGAGGATCACAAAGCACCGCACGATCATAAATTTAGCATCACAAAAGAGAAAATGCAGGGAACACTGAGGTGTAGCCACTCTGAGGGATGCAAATCTGCAGACTTGTTTTTGTTGGGTTTTTATCTTCTTTCTGTCTTCTCCCTATGCTGTCTCAGCAGTGGAACCAGGACAGGCAGAGAAATCATCAGAAAGGTTTCAGTAGGTGTCTGGGGGTGTGGATGTGGCTACCTCAACCAACACATCCTGCTGCATCTCTCAAGTGCTGCAGCCCCAACCTGTGGCTGCAGCAGCACCACTCAGCTACAATGAGGAGCTGACAAACCGACAGACTCTTCCTGTTGTGGGTATGGCTTAGCTCAGCACAACTAGATTTCAACTGACATGGTTCACGTCGCTCTTCCCCCCCCCACCCCACCCCAATAAAAGAAGTAGTCCCAACGTAAGAGCACGGTGTTGCCACCGTAGATGCTTGTTTGACAGCCTTCTACCCCTACCACTGTGCCAGGCCAGCCTGGCTGTGGAGCACTCTGCTCCCCCCCTACGCTGTCGCACTGGCACCTGTGCCCACTCTCAAGCTGGCCCACACCATCAGTGTGCATGCAGAAGGAAAACCTGCCACTTGCTGAGCTGGCTACTAATTGGCATGGCATTTCTGACGGGCTCAGAGTTTTCTTTGCAGTTTCTTATCCAAGTAATCTAGCTTGATGTCATTTGGGCTTTTTCTTTGGTTGACTGTTTTTTTTGACCTTATGAGGTCACAGTGTAAAAGGGTCGGGCAAACACCAATAAAAGTATTCTGGTGTGGTCCCTCCAGCTGCTCCTTTCTTAGAGAAAGAACCAGCACAAGTATTGTGCACCAATCAGTGCTATTACCCATGCAGTAACCTGTGCTTCTTAATGAGGAATGGCAATGCTGCTGAAATACTAATAGAGGTTAAATATGTAAAAAAAACCCAACAACCACACACCAAAACATCATAAACAAAGCCAAAGAAAGACGGCTTCTTAAATGTGCCAGAAATTGAATGATTGTCCTTAGTGGGACAAGCCCCATGCTGTACATCTTCAAGTGTCCCCCTGCAGCATCACCTGTTAACACCCTACTAGGAAAAAAACAAACCTAAGCACAAAACCCCCTGAGATTTCTCTTTGTGTACAGGCTTTTGCAGCAGAGATTATTTTGTGCCCTCTCTTTTTTTTTTTTTGTTAACATTACCTGACCTGGCTCCTGTGCTAAACTCGAGAACAGGACAGCTTCCATCAGTTTGCTGTTATTTTATTTTTACAGCCTTTGTTTATTTTCTTTAGCAGCTTTTTTTTTTTTTTTACTTGCACCTTTCCTTTACTTTGCATTTCATCTCTCTTGTGTAATGTAGGTCTCTGATTTCACATGGCACTTTGCTAATTACTATATCCTTCGTTATCCAGCCTGCCTGCTGTAACTGCATCACAAGGCGTGTGTTTTGCCTGGCTGATAAGATGCTGATTTTGTGTGTATAGGTTGTCTGTAACATATAGATCATAAACTTTCTCCTTGTGGTTGTTACTAGAGAAGAAAAAAAACCAAAACTGTAGAAAAGAATATGGGCACATTTATTTGCTTTTAACATTTTTATTCACAAGTGTTAAGAAGTGTTTGTGTTGCCACATCCCAGCCACGCTAATTGTTAGTATTTTGTAAGATTAAAGGCCACTCTTTCTTAGTGTTCAGATTCCCAAGCCTGGCTCCTTACAATCTCCGTTAATATAAAAAAGCAAGTGGCGGTAGATTGATTACACACGGGCTGCTATTATTAAGCAGAACAGAAAAGAAAGGAATTTCAAAATATAATCCTCCATTCCCAGGAGTATTTGTCTTGTTCTCCATGAAGTTAAAGGTCTGAAATAATGTGCCCATCAGGAGCTCAATGTTGCATGTCCATGCCAGTTGGTCCAAGGGCTTGTTATGATGGTAATGACCTGCTGAAACGTGAGCTTTGATGGCAACAATACAATTGCTACCAGCTCACCCGCTGGGAGAAATATTTTATTATTGTCAAATGCCCTCCGCAGAGATTTGTTTTGCCTGTTCCTGTTTAAATTAAATTCAGAGCAGAACTGCATTATTATTTCTCTAGAGTATATTTGAAATAAACAACTAGTCTCCAAATTTAGGATTCCTGGTTAGTTTAAATTTTCTTATTAGCAGAAAAATTACAATAGGTGACAACATAGCTGCAGGAATATTATTATGGCAGCCATACAAGAGATTTACACACTGAGAGCATGGCCTAAAAGCACAAGAACTCCCTTCTACTTTACAAATGCCAGCCAAATTAATAATTAACTGTGCCATAAATTCTCCAGCCTTCAAGAATGATGTCAATGCTCTTCTGTGTCACACTAGAGGAATTTTGTCATAAGACTAAGTGGTGTTCTTTATAAAGAGCTTTACTTATATGTAGAAAGCAGCCCAAGAAAACAGCCCTTGCCACTCCATATTACAGCAGCTCAGCGAACGAGTGACAGCGGGACTTCAGAGTCATTTACTGCTGCTTTCTCAAGGCAAAACTATCTCCTTACGCCTGTGAAACAGAGCAAATTTTGTTCCACATTAAATGGGCCAGATTATCTCTTCCACAAGCTAAAGAGACAACACTAAATCCCAGCTCATGTAATTTCCTTCAAAATTGTTCTGCTCAGGCTGGGTGTTCCCAGGAGCGCCACCAGCAGAATTATCCAGCGATTCAGCTGTACTTAAATTGGCAGATGTCGGAGATTTAAGACAGTCCTGAAGCCTTAACACAAATCCTCTACTTCTGTACTGCTTCACGGCCTCTCCTCACTCATCAGCCGATGCCACCATTGCCTGCCCACTGCCAAGCAGCCGATCCCATGGACCCCGTAGCTGCCAGGCAATGCCGTGATGGCCATGTTCAATCCAGACCCCAGAGCAGGGAGGGGGGCAGGTGACGTCCCATGGGTGTGCATTTCTTTCTCCCTATAAACAGGCTCTACTCCTGTGTTTCTCATTCATGGTGCTCAACAGAGGGTGGGCTGGCCTGGTTGTCCGCTTGCTGGTTTACCCTTTTCCCTGTCTCCTGATTGCTCACAGCAGTGAAAAACTTCTCCATCTCAAGACCAGGTGTTGAATTTGTACCCTGCTTTGCTGAAAGATGCTTTTCTCAGAGGGGCACCTGAGTAGGATCTCAGCATGGGCAAGGCACTAGCCATAAGCCAGTGGTGCGAGGGCAGGTTTTCTGCCCCACATCAAAACACCAGACATCTATTAGAGGAGCTACCACACTCCTGAAGAGGGAGGAAAGTGCAGTGGGGAGGTGAGGGCATGCTTTCCCTGCAGTTATTCCCCCCCTCAACTGCCTTTCCCATCTCCTTACACAAGCTGCCACCCACTCAACCGGGCTGACTGGCAGCAAGCAGGGGCCACTGCAGCCAGAGCCATGAGCTGCTGTGGTTGAGGATTGGAGTCTTTGCAGGCTCTATTTGTTGGCAATACGGGCAAGATTTGCAAACTACAGATGTTTGCTTGGCTGGGCTCTGGGGAGGCTGTTACAGCAGCCTCTCGGCATGCTTTTTAGAGAGGGAATTAGAGAGTGAATGGCAAGTGAAAGGGGTTAAAAGAAAAAAAATATTTTTAAATCACAAGAGCCTTACGAATCACGCTCCTAACACTCTCCAGTTCAATCTACCATGCTCTATCTAATTTCACAGCTTCATTGGGAATGTCCACAAGGTGAAGGACTGGCAGTAAAAGGAAGTCAATAAGGGCACAATTCTCATACCAGGCTGCGAAGGAGTCACAGAAGTGCCAGTATTACTTGCTGTCTTGAGGTTAACTTGGGGTCTATAGGGCTCCTTGATGGTACTGAACAGAAAAACTCTGTAACATCCTTAGCAGCTTCCTTCTTCACTGCTGTGCCTGCTCCCTGGCACAGCTCCTGGCTCTTGGCTTTGTGCTCGTGGCCTCAGCCCATGGTATTGTTTACTGAAAGAAGTACCTACAGTATCAGCATAAAAGTTTGTAGGGGCGTACTTAGCAGACAGCACAGATACTCTAATCTCAGGCTTGAGAGTGTGCTTTACAATCTAGAGCAGCCTCTCTAGAAATGCAGAAAGCAGTCCTGCTTATTAATGAAGAAAAAGGCTGGGGTCTGATACAACCCGAGTCTCTGCTTTATCAAATTCTTCTTCCCCTCCCTGGGAAAGAGAAAAAGCCCTGCTGAAGTAAAAAACCCCCACTGTACCTTAGTCTGACTAGACATGTATTTTTAGCCTTTCTATGTTGCTGTCATGGCAGTTGTTATGTGATTTGGGTGCCATTAGCTTTCTCTGAAAGGGCTCTTTCCCAAAAAGGGTGGCACTTTCCTATCTCCCCATGCTGTGCTGTTGTGGTTTAAAAACACCCTTGTTTTTTCCCAGGTGGCTGGCTCATTGTCAGCCTACACTAGCAGAGTCATATATTGCTCCAGAAGACTGAGATCAACCATATTCTGGAGCACTGTGACTCAGTTCCTTTCCTCTGCTTAAGGTGCTGTAAAAGCTGCAGCCCAAGCCTTGCACAACAGTGGCTGCTTCTGTGGAGTTTAAATCTGCAGGGTGCAACACAAATATCTTACGGCAGTGCCAGCAACCTGGCCACAAGTGTTCTCTAATGAGTAGCAATGGGGTGGAAGAATGCAAATACCTAATAGCAAGTTTGTGTCTTGCTCTACTTTGGTTATGTGAACTTGGACACTCAGTTACTGGCTCTCTTCCATCTACAGAGTGGAGATCAGCTCTCGCATCCCACTAATGCCGTAGGGAATAATGAATCAGTCCATGTATGTCGGCAAAGACTGATATTGTCTATGTATTCCACCCCTTACAGATGAAAAATAAACTGTTGTGGGAGGGAACAGGTCACTTCTTGAGGCCAATTCTGCACATTGTAAGGCAGTAATGAAGGATGCAGACAACTACAGCATCATTGAAGACAACTACAGCATCATGGTGATTTTGCTTTGCATCTCTGATTGGGGTAAAATGAACAAGTTCTTCAATTTCTTTCCATGATTCTTCATCTTCTCCTATTTATATCTTATCCTCCGACTACAGCAACAAAAAAAATGATTTGATATATTTGAGATTGTGGTACGTTGATGGATTTCAGGCAAATTGTTAAGATGGACTTTGATAACGCTGTAGGATGTAAACGTGCCTATACTTGCAATATATGAGTTTTTACATAGTTCCTACATTGATTCCCTTGCTCCTTTGTCACCTCGACACAGAGACCCTCTCACAAGGTGACCATGACAAAAGTGTACAATGGAGAGGGGGATCCCTTCCCCCTCCTTCCCTTGCTCCTTTACATTGACCAAATGTCTTTCTAAATGACTTGCTGAGCCAGGCTATTCTTATATCTTACCTATAAATGGACTCTGTCTTACAACCAGGATATTCAGGGGAAAAAAAATTCAGCTCCCAATGTGAAAAGATTAAGGTCAGTCTCTTTACAACGCAAAACCTTTTCACAAGAACGGCATAACAAAAGGACCTGCAAGCCTTCCCGCAATATGGTTTATAGCTCCAGGAAAAACAAGAGCATCTACAACATCCTTTCAGGACTGTAAGACTTCTTTATAGACTTCCAGTAGAAACAGTTGGGGAGAGGAACCTGATATTATATATGAAGAAAAGCTAACTTGTCTCCCTACTTCCACTTACTGGTATTTTTTTATGGGGAGAACATCTGGTAGTTGACCATGCATGATTCACAGAAAATGTATCACATTTGGATCATGTTGGGTCACACTGCAGTGAATGCAATGGTACATGGTAATTAAATCCCTACAACAGGTGGCTCTGAGTCTTTACTCCTCTTTGTTTACTCCATCAGTGTCTCAAAGCAGGTCACAGAAGCTATGTGACTCACTACCTGTGAAGCACAACACACTTCTTGGACTGAAGCAGTTTAGCAGTGCCATTCATGAAGTCAAATGATCTTAACAGATGTTCCAGCTTAAAGATAAATTACTTGGATTTGGCACTGTGGCCCAGCCAAATTGCACTTCTTTCAGTAGACTTCATTTTGGCAAAGCAATGAGTATCAGAAAGGATTTACGAAATGCATAAAAAATCTATTTAAAATGTACAGACCATGCCAACAGCAAGGGTGATCTGGAGCAGAAGACTGTTAATATAAAGAGATTTACAGTGGCCAGAAGGGATAGGAAACAGTAGTCATCAAGCATGCTTGGGGATTTGGAAGAATCTGAAGATGAAAAGGCTGTGTCCATGTTAGGAGAGGGAAGCAAATCTGCAGAAAATGACAGAAAATGCAGCTGGGGAAGAGAGGGAGCCAAATGGGAACAGAAAGAAAGAATATAGGTAGGAACAGAGTTCTTATCAGCAAAGAGGATAAAGATTCCAATTTACCCTTTTGTTATAACCCTTTTCTAACAGCCTACTCCTCTTGGGTAATGAGGTAGCAGACAGATACTGGGATAAAGAGGCATCTTCACAGAATGTTGCTCTTTGATTTTGTCAAAAAGAGTGATAGGTCTACTCTACATTTTGTTTAGTGGCAGGACAATTCAGGAGGTGGGGAGAACTGTACTGTTTGGGCCCCGTGCCCCGCTTTGCCACTGTCCTGAATGAAGTGGGGTCTGAACTGGGCTTCCCTCTGGAGATCATGGGGCTGTTTGTGTCTTCACTTACACCTGCACACAGCAGCAAGGCTTCCAGTTGCTTTACCCTCATTTGCTCTCAGCTGGCATAAGTTTAAGTCATGCCCTGGGACAATTTAGCCCGTGGAACAGGTGATCCTAATCCCTCTGTATTTAAGACAGAAAGAGACAGGCCAATCTTTTGTTAGGTTGGGTCAGGTGTGCTTCAGAGCCTGGGCACAAGATCCAGTCTGTAGTGCAACAGCTTTTTCCTTGTCTTGTCACTAACCAAGAAGAATGCTGGCAATAGCAGGAACTTCTTCAGATACGTTGGATTGGTGGTTTCTTTTAACTCCAGTTAATAGCCTAGGCATACTAAAGCCTGTGTGGTTTATTGCTGTTTGGATGAGGTAGGTGATGAAGCACTTTATCAGCATGTACAATGAATGTGGTTCTGATCTAAAGGCCTTAGAAACTAAAGTATTGCATGGGAGGGAAAACATAATTAAGAAAAAAAAATGATGGGTGGGTACAAATAACAGTGAGAAGGTTCTGATCAGGTCACTATATACCAAGTGTTTAATCAAGTGTGAGAGCTTTCCTATAAGCTGAGAGCAATAAAGCTTCATCCTGGTCATTCTGCGAACTATTCTGTGCACTTCAGCATCTGAAGTTGAACTATGCAAAAACAATCTGAACATCTATGTTCTACCATCTATGTGGGCAGCTAATTTTGGGAGCTAATTACCCCCATTTAGGGAGTTTGGTTAATATAGATTTGTGGGACAGCAGAAGGCCTCAGCTTTTTGGAAATCAATTTTATTATCCCTATGGCTCTTGTAGCATAACTGTTAATATGCCATATGCATGTCTTACGCGGGCTTCTTTTACAATTAAGCTACTTGATTTACTGTAAGTACGAGACTTGAACTGAAAGAGCTAGGAAGGAGTTTTATTTTCAAGGAAAAGGGAAGAATCAATGATACCCTATGCATAACTACTTATTTCTCTTATCACGTGAGTTCTTATCAAATTAAGTATATCTTTGTGCCTGAAAGGAGATCATTTGGAAGGGAGAATATTTTTGCCAGTTTAGACTTTTCTCTGCATTTTGGACTTGCAGTGTTATTTTAGTGCTTGCTGACTTCTCTTCTGAACCTTTAGAACACCAATCCTCAGACCTAAGGGATAAAACTTTGCACTGGGCTGAGGCATGTATATTGAGAAGGACAGAGAGACCTTAAAAACAAGGAAAAAAAAGTCTACCTTCAAATCTCTTGTTTGCAAAAAGCTCCCTCCTATTTGCCAAGCATATTGGGAGAATAAAATTGCCATGTTTTAGCCAACAGACCAAAGCTTGTCTTGGATTGATGTATGTCCTGCATGCAGACCAGTAGAGTGGAACACATTTCTCTTAAATCTTGCGTAAGGACAAACTTCTGCACCCAATAACAACCAGAAAACAAACCCTTTCATATTATGAAGGAAGAGCACAAAGCTTGCAGCTCCTTCTAAGGAGAGCCCAAAGAGACCTGTGTGAGTGAGGTCAATGTGGTCTCTGAGCAACGTTCAGCAGAAGAGCTGGGCTATCAAGGGTGGATGTTCCTGATGCTATGAGTCTCCTTCACAGTCCTTTTGTGGAGGGGAGTTCTGGCTATGGAAAGGTGGGTGCTGGTGAATGGAGAGAATAATTTCTTTTAATGTTAAGTTGGGCAGAAATGGTGTTGCTAGAGCCTGAACTGTAACTATTTTGTGGCAGGTGAAAGAGGAAAGGCAGGGCAGTGAAGGCGGAAGAGGAGGATATGTGTGTCTCCAAGGAGCTGAGGAAGGCCAGGTTATGGAAGATGTGTGTGTTTATGGATGGGTGGAGGGGGGGTCTAGCTATGACAGAAAACAAGCAGCATTTCCTTTGAGAAGCTCGCTACTTGCTGCTGTCAACTGGGGATCATGGTGAGAGTAAAGACACTGAGGTTAGATGCTCCCACAGCTATTTCTAGCTGCTGGAATGGCTATGGCTCAAGCTAGGGGAGAAAGAGGAACCCAGCAAGTGCAGGACTGTTCAGGCTTCGAGCAGCAGGAAGAAGGAATTCTGCCACTTCTGGGGACGATTTTGTGAGCACCCCATGTCTTCTAGGCACCATGTTCGCTGTCCTTTCCTTCAGCTTTTTGCTTTCTCTGGAGACTGCAACATTCATTCTTTTTTATTTTTATTTCTTCTAAACTGATGGGCACTAGCTCCTGCTCAGAACACAGCATTTTTCTTAACAAGCATGTAGGCCATTTTGACACTGGCTAAATAAGGAAAAATTTTCAGTAAAACATCTCCCCTATTGATTTTTATTTTAATATACTAAACAGAAGTAATTTTGAAATAGTCTTAGCAAACAAACCAAACTAGGTAGAACTAATCTGCACAGATTAATTTTGTTCTCTAGCCCCTGTCTATGGGGCAGCAATCTCACCATGCTTATTGATTATCAGACAAGACTACTAATCCCCTTAAGGTCATTAAGTGTACTTAATTAAAGAGCAGTTAGCGAGCTTCTCTTTACCGAGTTAATAGTGGCTGTTAAAAGTGATTTGTACATTACCAATATGGTGGCCATTAATCTAAAAGTCAATTTGTCATTTATATTTTCCCAAACAAATACATTCAGTGGGCTGAGAGGAGGCTAGAAAGCATTCAGCAGCTGTTCTTGCAGTTTGTATAAGGAAGAAACTCTGGTTCCTTAAACTGTAAGGCTTAGACTGCAGCAATTTCCATCTCTCTCTCTTCTGTAACCCACTGCCCTATTCCATCCGGAATTGTCGGGGTGGGGGGAGAGGTGAGGATAGAAATCCATGGAATATTCAGTTCTGACAAGTTTCATGAAACGTAACAGCTAGATGGAGAAGCTCAAAATAATGTCTTCTCTGGTAATGTTCAAAGATCAGTGTTACTAGTCTTTGGCTTTTTGACTGGCAATTGATGCATGAGAAATTTCAGAGAAGCTTCTCATTAAAGTCAGGGAAGGAGGCTGAAGGTACGTTCAGGGTGACTTAAGATATGGAAGGGGATACCAGGGATATTGATGTTACAATCAGGAACTGAGAGTCTAGCAGATATGTAAATGTGTAATGAAAAGGATTAAGGGCGCCTTTTGCAAATACGAGCAAAAACAAACAGTGAAGAATGCCATCAGAAAGAACCTGTTTACAAGCTTGTAAAATAAATGGAGGTGTTGCAAAAGCTTCTGCATTTGCCTTTCCCAATCCACTCAAAAGAGTTATCAATGCAAACCAGTCATACTGATCAAACAATGACATTCCAAGTCAAGGCCTCATGTGGAAAGAATGACCAAGAGTGTACTGACAGTTCCCTCCTGAGTGACCACCAAATGCCACTAGGGACCACCCAAGACCTTCCATGAAGCCCCTAAAGGACTTACTGTGCCTGTGCCAGGGTGATGTGACTAATACAATGAGTTCTGGGAAATGTAATGACTATGCATATTCTGTACCCATACAAGTCCCTGTGGATGTGTTGGGTGGAGAGATCACCCATGCCCCAGGAGCTGAATAAAAGAACGGCTGCTTCTTAAGACTACACTGGTGTTAAGGAGTATATTCTCAGTTTTAGTGACATTGATGAGACATGGGTAGGGGATGGCAGTTCTATAGAAATCCGGATTTCATTGTTTTGTGAATTAATTTTTTCATTACTCTATTTGAACATGTATACATAGAAGTTTAAGTATACATATTTCAAGATTAAATGTATAATGAAATACTTAATGTTTTCTGGTTCTTATTGCACATATAATCTGTTTTGTGAGACAGATGTGTACAGGCTGAATCTTCAATATAGGTGTTGCTTCACCAGCAGAAACCTTTTCCTACAATTAAAGCAAAAATTCTTTAGCAAGATACAATGTGTTTGTTACGTGCTCTGTTCTACAGGCTTAAGTATATGTAATTTAAGGCCAAAAGAAAACGTGCCTGCTTAGGAAATGATGAGCTGCAGCTGAGTTCATTTTAGGGTGCAAAGTAGGATGAGTGTTGCACTGGTGATGGGGGTGTGGGGGTGGCAGTCACTTAGGACTGGAGACTGCAACATCCAGCTGCTGCTGGAGGGTACCCAGCTGAGCTCTGCCGGTGGGTACCTCTCAGCAGAGCTTAATGGTGTGCTTCCTTCCTGGAATCACCAGCTGGGGATGAAAGCGGTTGCTCTCACTGTTTGACCTGAGTAGATAGCTTTCCAAGAGAGGAAATCTAAGGTTAGGGGACTGGAGAAAATCCTAAGGTAGAGGACTTGCCTGTAGAGTGTTTTACACTTGGGAAACTTGCAAGGATAAAATGTCAGTCACAAAAGTGATGTTTTAACCCACGTTAAGGCTCATTTATTTGCCCCCAATATTTTATTTTTCTGCTGTATCTGAGATATATATGTATATAAATCTTTTACAAAGATAGACCCCATGTTGTAACTTTCTTTTCCCATTAAAAAATGGATTCTATACTTGTCAATGGGATAAAATTCTCATTTTGATCTCTAGATGCAAATATACCCATAAGCCAGGATAAAACATTATCTGTCCTGATAATGACACAGCCAGTGTCATTCTGGGATAAGACCTGCATTTGAGAACTTCTTTATAATATATTATTTTTGCTTTACTAATCAAGCCTGTTTAGAAAGTTAGCAGGCACCTTGACTTACGCTGAAGGTCTGTCTTTGGCAGAAGTACTGATTGAAATCTTTTACTTACTCTGGAATGTCAGCAGAGCTTTCTGTGATGATGCTGGGAACAAGACTAAGGAACTGATCTTGCTTAGAAAAACAAATGAAGAAACAACCCCCCAAACAACCAAATAAAACAAAAAAAAAACCCAACCCAAAACATGGCAAAAAAATTTTAATAATCTGCTTGAAGTGAATCAGTTCTCTAATTTGGTTCCAGGTTTTGCTGCACAAAAAAAGCTAAGAAAATGAAGGTGGAAACAAAATTTAAGAGGGGAGGAACTGTGATTTCTTTCATGCTGGTACCAGTGCTGAGGACTGTTCAGGTCAAGGCGCAACAAATTGTGAGAAGTACTGCGGTGTCCACCAGGGAACAGAAACTTGTTACCTGTGTGTAATACAATCTTAAGAGCAAAACTTACTTTTTTTTTTTTTTTTTTTTAATTCTTAGGGTCAAGCACATTAGAAAACCATATAATAACTATTATGTGTGTATTACAAAAGAAAGACAGTACCTTTTAGTTATGAGGCTTTTTCAGGTTTTATCAAAAGACAAAGTTAACTCTACATGACAAAGGGTCAAAACAGCAGCTCTCCTGAAAACTCCTCTAGTTCCCACCAGATTGCCAAGGAGAGGTTTTTCACAGCAATGAGCAGTCACAGCAACAGGCTTGAGGCTCAGCTGGAGCACCTGTGCAGTCATCTTAATTTTGAAAATGTATATACTGTTAAATTACAGAGCTCCCTCCCCCCAAATACATTTAATTTGGAATTTTGCAAGCAGCTTATCTGCTAACAATCTTTTAATATTCTATTTATTTATTTAATATTGTTGCTTGGGCTGCTCATATAATCAGATAAAGGTCATTAAACCAAATTTATGATTAAATAGGATAAAACTATTTATTCTCTTTACTCAGCCTATTAACGTTATAGCTTATGCTGACTAGATGTCGATATTTCAAATGAAGTTACTACATTTTTCAAATATCGTAATTATATGAAAAAGCTATATTATCTCATTGTGAGGATTACTTTCCACTACCTTATCTGCCATAATGTCTGCACATATTGGCCTTCAGATTTCCTCGTGCCACTTGCTGCTAACTGCAGGCATTTCTCTAAGTCTCCCATCTGGTAACTGCATTAACCTCCACATAGTTTTATTGTGTTATTTTATTCCTTAAGTCATTGTCAAGGATTTAATAGTGGTGAGGCACTGGAACAGGTTGCCTAAATAAGCTGTGGATGCCCCATTCCTAGAGATGTTTAAGGCCAGGCTGGATGGGGCTTTGAGCAACCCGGTCTAGTGGGAGGTGTCCCTGTCCATGGCAGGGGGGCTGGAACTCAGTAACCTTTAAGATCCCTTCCAATGCAAACCATTTTATGATTCTGTAACTTGTTTGTGCTATGAGACTGTCACAGTGTAAAGTGACTGCCTTGTGATTCTGAGGTGCATTTATTGAAGAGTATTCTTTCAAGGATATATTCACCAAAATGTAATAGCCTTGATCACCTGTCTCAAAGGCAAAGACTCCTGCAAGCTTTCTGTTTTGGGAGAAACAGACCTTAAGCTGTGTATTTTTCTATGCCAAACTGGAAGAGGCCACCCTAAGGCACCCTGCATCTAGGTCTCCTTTTGTTTTAAAAGCTCTGAAGTATTTGACTTGCTGTAGTTTGAGCTGTTACTCTTTTGCTAACCTTTTTTCTCCTTTTAATTGTCTCTGGCCTTGATGTCAGAGACAATAGCAGCTCATAATGGCCACCGCCAATTGGATGGGTTTTGTGTAAACATAAACTGCAAAGGGAAAACTGAATTCCTCAGATATTCCCTGTTGTTGCAGACAGCTGCCCAGCTAACTCCAATTTCTAAGATGCCTGACAAAGATCTGAATCCATCCATGGTGCAGTAGAGGCCCTAGGTCTTGAAAAGAAGTGATGACATGGTCATATCTGCAAATGGCACCCTCCTGGTGTGGCTGCTGAGACTGTCTCCTTATGGGAGACTGGTGAGAACACAGCAGCAGAGTCGGTCTGGCTCCAGCATCAAATTAAACATGTGGCAGAAAAAATAAATGGAAAATATTTTGTGATAGTCTATTTTGAAAGGTTCCCAAGTAACTGTAATACAGAAGCTTAAATGAGACTTAAAAAATAATTTAGTCACACTTTTCATACTGAAAATTTCTCATGACTTAATTTACAGTTCTTCATCAGAATAAGCACTTAGGTTCACCTCCAGATTTCTTGACTTTTTCCCTATAAATATTGAACATTTTTCTCCTTATTGCTGACTCCTGTCTTCATATTCTTCTAGGTTTTTCTGAGTTTCCTCATCTCAACAGCTGGCCTCAATTTCATCATCCAAAACTTCATTTCTCTAGGCAATCAGGCAAATGAATTGTCTTCATCCATGTTTAAAACAAATTCATTCTAAATTAGTCTGTGCCCCTTCAGCGTTAATTTTCCATGACTATTATAGTCATTGAGCTTTATAGCATGAACACAAGCAAATAACACAAGCAAATATTAAGTTGGAAGGCTTAAATGTTTTTCAGTGAATTTTAAATTGTGGGCTACATCTTCAGTTGTGATTTGAGTCAGTAGGAGTCTTCAAAGCCAGTGGATATGATTTATGTGACGTGGTGAGAACAGTAGCATTATGTTATCTTCATGCTAGTTGAAGAGTTGTCCTGTAAGTAGTCTAAATAAATTGTTTTGAATTATGAATATTAACCATGTTTAATACAAACTACTTACATTACTCAGCTATGGACCCAAAAATGTTGAATGTAGCTAAATATCACTCTAGCAGAGTCCAAAGTCGACATAAATAAGCTGCTTGCCATTTTGATCTGGGCAAGTTGGCTGCAAACTGTTTAATATTTATTACAGTAGTAAACATTTAAATATGAAATGTGCTGGAGAATTTTGCAGTTGATTTGGAGAACAGGGAAATCTCTTACAGACATAAGGTTTTAGAACATTTTTAATATCTAAGAGATACCTCTGACACATTAGTATTCACATGAGGAAATCAAGATACAAATCTCAGAGTCAGTCAGGACCAGAAGCAATGGCTTGGCTCCTCCTTTGAACTATCTTCCAAAGGAACCTAATTTCAGTGGACTAAATTACCCCTGAGAAAAGCCTTTCTATCTGCACTCAGTACAAAAGGTATATAAACCTATTCATCATGCATTTAAAACCTTATTCTACCTGCAATTCTTTAGTTAAGGCTTATTCCACAGTTTTTAATGTTCTTCCCTTGTGAATTAGAGTACTGGTAAATACTGTTAGTAAAAGTAATGTGTGAGAGTATTACTTCATTCCTATGTATATATTTTGGAATTTAATGCTAGACGATGCAAATATTTCATTCCTTGTCTGCTGGTTCAACTTGATCCAGTCTGATTTGGTGACAAAAAAGTTATTGTGTGGTGCTTGTATAAAGGTAAACTTGACTCAGCCAAGTCAGGAATGTCAGGAAGAGAGGCAATATAAGTATCCAATAAAAGTAATTTCCACTGAGCAGATCTGCTCTTCGCAGAACTTGCTATTACTTGTTCCCGTTACTGGCTTTCTAAAGAGAGGAGTGAAAGGCTGAGGAAACATGGACAGTTACTTCTATAGAGATGAGTCCTCCACACTCAGGCTAAAGTATGTTGGCAACTCGTCCACGAATATTTTATTTTTATATTAATCTGCAATATGGTCAAATAAGACCTCTCCATTTGACAGGAGGAGAAGGGGGAGTATATAGAATAAAAAGCTAGTGTTCAGTCTGACAGCTTCAAAAGGAAGGTTTTCAGCATCTTTTGAAGTTCCCTATCACTGCTGTCCAGCCGTCATTGTGGACTAACATATCAAACAGGTTCCAGCTGATTTCAGTGATGCTCAGTGTTTTATTTAAATTTGTAAAAAATGTGTCCTACTTATCAGACTAGTAGTGTTTTGCATATGCTTTTTATAGCCAGGAGTATTTGGTTTCATGGCATCATGTGAAACAAACACGCTCAAGTTGCTTCTCCTGAAGCTATTTCTGCTCTCTTTTTATGTGTTGCTGTTGGTGCTTTAGTTCAGGTTTCCCTGATGTATCAGCAGACACCCTCAGGAGTTTTACATGTCAGGGAGAAGAATCCCAGTTCTTCATTATAAGAGATAGACACAATGGTCAAGGGTGCTGCAGACTAGCAGACACTTGCTACACAAAAGCCTTTATAGAAAATGGTCAAAATAAAGACTGTAACTTGGGGAATGGAGCAGGGGAAGGAGAAGATGCTTTATCTTGTTAACTCCCTTTTGGTTCTATTTACCTATAAGGAGATCTCATCTTATTGGAATAGGATGGTGTACCGGCAATGGGAACCATCTGCCTTTCAGAGGCAGAGGCCAAGCCTGATACTGGATGAAGGAAGATGTGTGTGACAGTGCACGTGTCATAGGGAACAAACACTTCACCCCCATCATATGAGAGTCAGTAGGCTTTGCTTTCTTATAAATACAGTGCCTTATGCATGAAACTTTCAAACACTTGTTAATTTTTCCAGCTGTAGGAACACTAGATTGCTATGGAGATAACTGCATAAAGTTCAAAAGTAAATATAATTTTAAAACAGAAAATAAGTTTTGTTGTTGAAAACTTCTGGAGTAGACAACAGAAGTGTCAAAAAGCCGGATGTACGGTGAAATGTTTAGAACCCAAACCACGGAGTATACGTCTGTCATATTTATATGACTGAATGAATTTTTAGTAAGTTTTTAAAAAGCTGAAAGTGAATGTTTCTGGGTTTTTCTTGGTGGACTACTACTTCCTTAATAATTTGTAAAGATTAATTGAAAATGATCACGGTGTTCCAGAAATTAGTTTCAACAAAAGATGTGTGCATTTGAAGAACTTCAGGATCCTCTTTTAGTGACTAGAAAGTAAATTCCTTTAAGTATGCAAACAAGATGATTCATTAATAGTCATCTTGCCCCTGAAAACTGGACTGAAATGTGAGGCCACTTTCTCATTCTTGGTTGGTTATACTCACGTTATGCTAGGATACTGCTGGTATCTTTAGTGTTACTTTGTGAAATGTATCTAATAAATTAACATCAAGTGTGTGGAAGATGGTAATACTTCTCTTTAACCCAAGCATCCAAATGCTGGAAGGCATAAATATAGACGTGTTTGTGATTTTTGTCAAGGTGTCCTTGAATGAGAGGATTTAAACCTCAAAACTGTTGCTTGGGCCCAAGCCAAGTCACGTGTCCTCATTGGTCTTGAGGCTTTTCCTGGGAATGCAGCTGTCACTCTCCTTTGCAGTGAATCCTAATGGGATGAGACTTCTCTGTCCAGTCCCTGTCTAAGACTATGGATATGTAGCTGAGACTATAGGAACCCCTAGCAATTTAGCACCTCTCACTTGAGCTTGATGTTTTGTCATTGCTCTGAGACCAACTCTGCAAGAAAAATATCTTAATTATGAGATTTATAAAATATGTATTAAGCAAATGAGCTTGATTAAAAATATATACATATATCATATTTAATACAAATTATGCACAAAGTGCAAAGGGATCATTGTCTGCTATTTAAACATTCTATAGATGCATAGGCTGCATTATTTTAGCAATATTGATAAAGCTAAATTGGTGCATTCCCCAGTCTTCAGCTGTATCAGTGTAAGCATGTGGATACACCTACAGTTTATTTCTCTTCCCTTAGGGAAAGTGGGATTTTTATTAGGATTTACCTTTCCACAGAGATTTCAAGGAGGAATCAATCGGTCTGTGGCTGTACCAATTTGTTTGCATTTTTTGCATACTCCTGATGAAAATTGCACTGACATTTGTGCATATTCATTAGGATGGTCATGAAAATGCAATGATAATGGCATAAAGTACTTCTGCCTCTCACAAAACAAATGGAACACATTTTCCTTTGGTTGTCTCTATTTGGTGATGTCTTATTTCTCTTACACACATACACTGTTCCTCTTTCTCTGTTTTCTGATGCAACTGTGAAGATTCTGGGCACCGTGTGCTATGCCTTGTCAAGAAAGTGTCTGTAATTACAGGTGGTCTGAGTACAGCCAAGGAGGACGTATCATGGCTGCGTTATGCCTCCTTTTCCATTCGTGCTATAACTAATTCAGATATCCCTCTTTGACTTAGCTAGTAGTTTTTGATTATCCGTGTAGAAAACTAAAATTATGTGAGGCCCTGTCCCCTATAAAGCTCCTGGGAAGGAGAAAAGATATCAGGAAGCATAATGTCCTAGAAAGTCATGCCTCGGTCTGTAACCGGTCCAAAAACTGGCACTAGTCCTGGCCTTGGAAGGAGACTATAAGGATCAAATAAACACACACCTCGGGTTATGTTCCCTTGAAGCAGGCTGAGGTCACCTAAAAGGTTGTTGTGCTTACCATGGTTGATCTTGTTCTCACTAATACACTTTTATGCAATTTTGGCACTTATTTGACTCCTTGGTGAGTGGAGTCAATCTACTAAATCCTCTGCGTGGAGTGGGACAGCTTATTTGGGCAGCAGTCAACTGCTAGATTGGTTCTACTGCATCTGCTAGCAGTGCCCTTTCCCTCTGATTGTCCTGATACACTTCCTGTGCCATGTCCTTATCTCCCACTGGACCTGCCTACCGTGCTTTCTAGATTGTGTTTATTATTAGACTAGAATAAAGTTAAATCTACCTTTCATCAAAGAGCTACTCCAGTGGGAGTTTTCGGAGGAAAAACAAAAGGCTCCTCTGCCTCCCTGTGCTGTCGCCCAGCATTTTGAAGGATTCTGTCCTTTAGTAAAGAAAAAATACAAATCCACGATTCTTTGCTGTGACTATTAGATTGTATTTTCATGTTATTGATCCTGTTTCTATTTTAGCTGATCCCATAGGAAAGATTTATAAAGATGCGGGTCCGACTATCAATTTTCTCCTGCCATTGGATATTAATTATTGACTGTCCTCTAACATTTCACAGGACCGGTCTGCTGGAGCATTTGGCCATCATGTATATTCCAGTTTTTTGGCTTTTACTAGTACAGCTTTTTGTTAGTAACTGAAACTAGATTTACTGTTAAGTACTTCCTTCAACTTCAGAAAGAGGGTTCATTTTGATATTTGACAGATAAACTCGGAAATTCTGCTGGATTCGATAATTCTTTGTTATATTGTTCCTTCCTGAGCATCCCACAGACCTTTGATGAAGTCGGCTATCTATCTTCTCAGTTTGTAGATAAGGAAACTAAGACACAGACATGCAGAGGAACTCATTTCTGAGCTCTGACTACAATTTTCTGGCTGTTTTGTTTCCTCTTCAGAGAGCCTCCCTTAATCTAGCATCTGAATGTTATTAAGAGGAGGATGTCCATTTATTTTATTTAAACTAGCCCTACTTACCCTACAGCTCTAGAAAAGTACGAAATCCCACAGTGCCTGCTAAAGCTCCTCAGAATTTACAGCACAGAATAAGGTGCACAAAATGACTTTATGCAAAAATGTGTATGCGGTTACAGCAGATATAGTACTTGTTGAAGATAACTGGGAGCAATGAACACCTCAAAGTTAGGATGATGAATAATGTTAATGTGTTCCAGTCACAGGTGGAAGCGGAACGTGCTTAACTCAGCGGCTCTAGGGAGATGGCTGTCTCTTTAAATGCCACACATTTCTTAAATGATTCGTGAAGAAAAGAGGTGTCAGGAGCAGAGGAATCACTGCTTTAAAGAAAAGCGTGTGGCTTCTGCAGGCACGATGTGCATTTGAAAGGTGGTACATAATATAACAGGGGAACTTCGGAGAGAAGTACTACTGATGGTAAAGTTCTTGCTCTATATCAGGCTGAAGTCATTGCCACGGAAGACCAGTTTGAGGGCAGGTAAGGCTGCACTGGGGAAGGTATCTGGAGCAAGAAAGGCCGAGGAAAAGCCCTTTTGGAGGCTTTTTGAAGCCGGGAAAAGCCCGGTGCTTCTGCAGGGGGCTGTCACCTGGTGGGCGGGCTGGGGAGGGAGCCTGGGCGGAGCCAGCACCTCCCGCGGGAAACTTAAACGAGCCATTAACGTGCCAGGCGGTCATCGCCACGGAGAAGAGCTTCAGGGCAGGGCAGGCTGCTCTGGGGAAGGGGTCTGGAGCAAGACCTGAAGAGATAGTGGCGAGAGTCTTACAGGAGCACACCGGAGGTAGACGTTTGGGGAAGGAGCGTGCCCTTTGGGAATTACAAATATGAGTGACTTTACTGTGGTGCTTTGCAAGAAGTAACAGGAGGGGCTATGAAACATGTGAATTTAGAAGCTGAAGGAGAATATAAATGCAGAATTTGGGGCAAAAGAGATTACAAAGATAGGTGAAGTATTTTAAGATTTGAAGAACTGTGAAATAGGAAATTTCAGGAGGAAAAAGCCAAAGGTGAACATTTACGGGAGGAAAAGATTATGCTCATGCTGTATGGTGCAGGCCTCAAACACACACCTAGTTCCCCTGCCTTCTGAAAATTGCCTAACTGGACAGATCCTAATGTTTGTCTACATGTATATGCCAAGTCAAAATTTCATTGTTCTATCTTTTTATCTTGCTTTATTAATTTTATCTTTCTTTGGAAATAAGGGAAGGTTAGTGAATCTGTCTGATACTTGAAATCAGAACTGTCCGTTTCCTGTAAAGTCTCAAGTCTCTTCACAGACTGTCTGCTGGTCGGTTGCTGACTGCTCCTCCTGGCATGGGAGGAAGCAGCCCTCCTCCTCTGCTATTACCCGAGGGCCGTGCTGAAGACGAACTGACTGCAGCTGAAACCAAACAGAGAACAGGAGGCAGCTGCAGAGCTGGAATATCTTCCTTTGGCATGGAATGAAAAGCTGGAAGACATGGAATTGTTTGTTGTTGAGAGAAGGCTTGGGGCAAGGAAGGTGAGATCACCTTGCACCCTCAAGGTTGAGCAGGATGCTTGTTGCTCAATGATGATAAAACAGAGGAGGATGGAAGGCGCCCTCTGGTAAAGCAGCTATGGCTTAAGCAGCCCTGAAATATTGGATTAAAGGAGCAGGCCTGAAGGAAAATGAAAAATAGGGGCAGGGACTTGACTGAGTCTGAAGAAGGTGTTGATAATCAGCTGACGAAACAGAGAATTGATTAATTAGGTACAGATAATGTATGGAAAGGCTGGAAGGCCAGAGGATGAATTAGAGATTGTTTTTTGGAGAATGGGCTAATAAAGGAAAAGAGAAGCTGTTACTTGGATGTATCCTGTGCTGGGAACTGGCAGGAGAACCTATGATGGACTGCGGTGGGTTAAAGTGTGGAAGAAACAACAGATGTTACAGATGTTATAGGGAGGAAAAAGGCTGATTATTAGAGCTCAAGTGTTTCAGCTGTATAGGACGGCCTTTCTGGTTTGGACAAGCCATTATGACAGGCTACCACAGTCATGCAAAAGAAAATCTGCATGAAGAAGTCCTTGCCGAGGTTTTATTTCCCAGGATTTACCATGTGGAGATGCACAGTCTAGCTCAGTATTTTCAAGTGAAGGAAGCCTGTAACACTTGTTGCCTAAAAGAGTCTTTTCATTCCTTTCTAGTAACAAAGAAAGTTTTTGGTGCTAAAATAAGCAGTGTGATGTACTGTACCTCTAAAGCTGTTAAAAGGCTCTTAACAGCTCTATATAATACTTGCCACCTCCCCCTGTGCTTTCAGAAAATTTTACTCTTAATATTTATTTCACTGGCTTATAGAGAATTTCCTCCCCTTTAAAACCTAAGTTGTTAATTATTCCTGGGTTGTCATGATCAACTCCCCTCCAGCTATTAAAATGTACTTGCATTGTAGTTTTATTATTACTAGCAAAATATTGGAAAAAATAATTTTGCTAGACAGTTAAATTTGAAATAAATATTGACTTGGCTATGCAAATGGATCTTTTATGTTAATTTCCTGCAAATATTCAAATGGTGTAGTTTTATGAGAAAAAGCACTCATAAAAACAAGTCTTTATGAATATTCACTAAAAGTGAATTTTGAATTGTACACTTGGGCCTAATCTTTGAAAGTCATGCTGGGTGGGTTAGTCAACATAAGTCACTTCACCCAATATCAAAAATAGTAGCGTGCCACTACTCAACACTGCCCAAATACAAGCTAATGTTGGTAAAGAGTGTTCGAAAAACATAAAAACAAAACTTTCAATACACTGCAAGTTTCTTCAGTTTTTCAGAACTCTTAGTGAACAGAAGCCAAGGCAAAACCCATGAACAAATTACTTGTCAAGACTTTCCTCACTACTAATTAAAATATTATTTAAAAGCAGTTGTGATGGTGCAGAACACCCATGGTGTTTTGGGGAGAGAAATTATGAATTCTCTCTGAACTGCTACTTCAATAGTTCCAGGATTTATGATTCTAAGGAATTATTTATGTTTTAAATTGGTATTGCACTGCGTAGGCATAAAATATGCATGGGCTTGTACACTGCTTGTGTACTAGTTTTGTATTACTGAGTTTTGAGTAAGTGTATTGCTGAATTCCCTGTCTCCGTTCATCCTTATTTTCTCCTACCAGATTATCATTGTTACGAAGTTGAGCACATTAAAGTTGGGAAATGGTGGTGTAAAGTTTGCCCTGTATGCAAATTTAATTAGTCCCCGTGGTTTTGCCATTTCCAACAAGATGCTCCACTGAACTCCACTGAGTGTGTGCAAACTGGCATTTTTGAGGGCTTTTAACTTGATTATAGAAAGATGACTTCTCTTACCAAACCCCTGCTTCAGAGCATACACATTTTAGACGTGTGGTCTTTAAAATTTTCTAGTCAAGGCACAGACTGCTGTATAAGAAACTAGGCTTTATGGTTTCTTTTCCTCAGTAACCTCCCATGACCTTCTGCAGCAGTAAGCGAGTCCTGAGACTCTGTTAATGATGGGTTAAGAAAACAGCTGGTATGGAAAGATTTTTTTTTTTTGATGACACTGTCTGCCGTGGATAAACTGTTGAATCATTAGGATCAAGCTCCCAGTGATGTCACAACTTTCTGATGCAGGTCAGGTTCTATGCTGGCATCCGTGTGGCTTAGAGCACCCCTGTGGCTATTGAAAGCTTTCTTTTCTGATGAGCTGTTGTAACGAAAAGCTTGAAACATTCAAATTAGGTCATTTTCTTTGTGCTGCAATTCTAATTCTGTTAAATGAGCACAATGAATTCTTCACGAGAATTCATTGCATAGTACTAGCACACCTTCTTGCCTGGTAAGATACCCTGTTTATATATGTATACTAAAGAGCCTTCAAAATATTCCTCTGAACAGGATCCATAAAATTTCCTGCAAAAATGCTTTCAGGTTTTTCATTTGTGGTACAGTTTACATTGCATGCTTGTTCCTGGCTGCAAAGGCCTTTTGATGCTTTCTCATCTCTTTAATTTCCTGCAGGTGGTTTATTCATTATACTCATGATGAACAATGGTGTCCTTGAGAAAAATATAGTGATCCTTGACCTATGCAGTTGTGGTGTTGGCCTGCAACGTGTTTTTGCAAGGTTTGTACAATTGCCTCGTGTATTTGGATGAAATACGTAAAGGGCAAAATTGTGATCTCTGCTGGGCTGGTTATCTTTGGGGATAGAGGGTGTAACAGTAGTCAGGGTGATTTTTTTTTCCCAAACTGAGCACTATGAAAGACGCTAAGCTGCACCTGGGAGGTGATGAGACTGTCAGATATTTGCAGAATATAACAGAAAGCGCATTGCGTGGCAAATGTACTCTGAATTTCCTTTTGGATACCTGTTAGACCTGCAATGATTCTTAGAGCAGGCTTTGCTGGTTGCTAGAAAGAGGTGGGACTGAGCAAAACCTGATTTTTTTAGTATTTCAGAAATATGAAAAAAATACACCCAGGTCATAGTCACGTATCTTTGGCCACTTCATAATTTCTCATTTTTGTCAGGTGCATATTCCATGACTTATAGCTGTTTCTATCTTCTTTGATGTCCTGAGATGGCAGCTAATGTTACAATGTTATTATTATATTGTTTTTTGTCTGTTCTCTCTCCATCATTTGTTCTCAACCTACAAATGTTATTAATGTCATACAGTTGATGACGCTGTGGTAGCCTGTGGTCTTTGTATTTATGTAGAAAAGGTTTACGTGCTGTGGTGATGCACCATGCCTCAGACCAATGTTTTTCAACCCATCTCTTTCGTGGTAAACAAAGTCCTTTACGTTTGATCACTTTCAGGAGGGAACTTTGACAAAAGACTCACGGTGTTTAATGACTACCAGAATATGAAAAACAGTGCAATGTGACTGGTAACACTTTAGCAGGAATCACTGTTTATCTTTTATGACACTAAGAAAGAGATCTGTTATTAAAGCAGAGATGTTCCAGGAGCAGTCGAGGAGCTTGTTTGATGTGGGATGAAGGGCTTGTTAAAATGCATTAAGAATTATGACAGAGGGTGATTTCTTAGCCATTGTATACGTTGTCAAAGAATTTTGTTACCATGTAGGTGGTAAAAATCCAAACATGCTGACAGGTTACTGGAGGGTATTTCAACAAAATTGTCGGGAAAGATACCAGCCAGGCTGCACCTCATACCACTTCCATCATAAAGATGAAATTTGTAGATGCTTTATGTAACTTTGGGGTATATTAATTGGCATTTCTTTGTTCAGAAATACATATAAAAAACGTATGGGAGCTCACACTTAGCTCACTGATGGCAGCTTTGCAGCTTGTGTTTGCTTTGTGTAGCCGGACAGAAGAGGGAAATGAGGTTCACGTCAAAAGGTCCTGACAATGATTCTTCTTTGCCTTTTTTTTTGCAAATGCTATGGCACTTCTCTGCTCTTGTTCGTCATCTTCCATCAGCCCTCTGACTCTGAACTCCCACCCCTCTTGCAGAGTGGTGTAAAAGTTCATTCCCCTTCCTCCACCCAGTGAAAGCCTGGCCCTAATACTTGAGAAAATAGGACCGAGAGTTGATTAACTTGTGGGTTGTGAAGCTTTACAAGGCAGACTTCCACAGGCCTCGCACTCCTCAGAAAAGGCGGTGGGTGGCTGCCCAGAGCCGCCTTAAATATTTCATACCGCGGGCCCCAGCGGCAGCGAAACGGCTTCCCGCCG
>VZTM01019094.1:56362-73157 GCA_013400555.1 Jacana jacana
ACGCTGAGAGGTAAGGGCTGGGGGATTGTAAATGTGAGGTTCGACCAACTAGCGTGAAAGCCTCAGGAAAGAGGTTTGGATGCTGAGGCGGCACGTTTTGAGAGTGTGTTCTGTGCTTGATACTTTCAAATGTAAACCTGAGCACCAGCCTCGTGTGATGTGACAGGTCTGGGATAAACTCAGCTGGGCTGTGAGTGTGTGTGGGCGGGAGCTGGCCTAGTCCCCTTGCCCCTACCTAGAGAGATGTCCTGGCTGTGGTCAGGGAAGGGGCAGGTGGGCCTGCTGGTGGCAATTCAGAAGGGGAATTCAAACCGCTAATGTCACTAGTGGGGCATCACCTCTGTTGATGTGGAAGAGCATGTTCTTTCCACGGACTGTGTCTTTTTTTCTGTGGTTTGCAGATACCAGCTGTCACTCACGTGGGTTTTGCTGGCCAGAAGATGTAGGTGTCCCCTGCGACTGGGTCTTTGCACAAGTGTGTTGAAGATGAAATGCTACATAAACTCTTAAAGCGTTCCACCTGAGGACATTGCTACTGACATGGACATCATTATTTATTTACGGATGCTTTAATCAGGAGGAGCTTTTTTGTAAACATGAATTGCTGGGCTCTTTCCTTGAGGTGTCGTTTCTTGTTTCATGCTATTGAAACATTAATCTTAACTTATTACGACTCCTTTGTGTTGGTCAGCTCTCAGGGACATTTCCCTAGGCTTGAAAATGTGGGAGCTTTCAAGCATGTGTCTGTTGTGCCAACTAAAGCCACTTGTGGGCTGCCAGACCGAAGTACTTTTTGTCATAGCTCAGTAGCTGTTGAAAGTATTATGTCCTGCACCCAGAGGTTTTGTGTTCAGGAATGTCCATACAGGTCATCGCCTTCTTCCTACAAACTGCTTCTTTCAGAAGGCCTCGGTACCTGTATCACAGAGGACAGAAGGGACTTGCATCCAGGGTCCTTCGGCAATGCTTCCAGTTTTATTTTTCATAATCACAAGGATTGCTTTTCTACTCCCCGTTCCCTGAGGCTTGCAGCTTCATTTACGTTAACTGTATGGTTGAAACCTGAGCAAGAAGGTGTAATGTAAGTAGTATTGAAGGTGTTTACTTTCCTGGTGCTCTTAAAAAAATTGATCATTGTAGTCACGGTCATTATTGGCAAGCTGTTTAAAATTTTAAAAAGGTACAGAGAGGAACTGTGACATTTTAAAGCTGTATGTAGGTTGGGGTCTTTGCAAATGTCAGGACAAGTAGGTACAGTTTCGGTGGCATTAACTTGGATGATAGTCCAGTTGCTTTCAGTGGGAAATTTAATACATAATGTTTGTGTCTTTTCTGAAAAATCTGAATTTGTTTTTCTAATTGACATTCCTTCTTCTAAAAGTTGCTAGAAAAATATGTTGTCAGGGGTTTGTGCTGTTGCTGCTTTCATGATGGAAAAAAAATTATCTAAAATTTTAGGAATCCCCCAACACAAGTTTAGTCCTTAAGAACAAACAAGGAAAAACGTCAGGTCTTCCCAAATGTATATTTCAGAGCTACAGAAGAGAGTGGTCATAGTTTTTCTGGAAGATCCTGGGGCATGTTGAGCGAAAGAGGGATCATGTTGCTACTTTAACAAAAGACTCTACTATTCAAACTGCTACTGAAGTGTTGCTAGTTGTTCATGAAATAGACATGGCTAAGCATGCTCCCTCTCTTATTTGCCTATATGTCACATTTTAGGCAAATATTGTCGTTATATGTGGCCCTTCAGCTTGACTGGACTCTTACAATAATGAAAAACTTGCTTTTTGAAAAATGCATTGCAAATCCTGTAAAAAAATGTTCCCTTCACTGTAACAAATTGCAGAGCCTCCTACTCTTTCGTACCCTGGTTGAGGAGATCCCCTTTAAAGTGAAGCACACAAAAAATACAGTATGTTCCTACAGACTATATGTCACAAATGTTTTTGTACTTGTACTCATATCTTAGAATGAAAATTATGATGTGTTTGGTTGTAGCATTCTTGATACTTGAGTGCTGCTGTGAAATAGCAAGTTGTCTAGGGGTGTGAAAATCATCAGAAACAACAGAAACGTCTAAAATATAATTATATATGTAAAATTATAGTCTGATTTATGCAAGGGTAATTTTTAAAAAATAATCAACCTAACTGCAGAATTTGTGGTTATAGAAGGGAAATAAATGAGATTTCTGAGCAAAAGAGACCCTTGGTTTGATCTGAAGTTAAACCAGCTCAGCGTAAAGGCGTCTCTGGAGTTTTGGCCTAGTGTCTTTTATGGACAGCATTTTCTATAGAATGTTTGAATCATGAATGCCAGAGACTCCACTCCCAGGGTTGTCCTATACCATGAGTTCATGTCCACATATGTGTAGGCATATTGAAGTTGTCCTCAGAAGAGCATATGCCTAACTTGAAGCAGAAATTTCCTGCTAATATCCAAGCAAGCTGTTGCAGCGATGTGCTGAATGAGATCCATGAAACTCTCTTGTCAATGGAACAGGCTTTTGCTTGCATGGAGCCTAAAACAATTTGATGTATGTCCTTAGTTTCAAATGATTAAGTGCTGTGCAGAAACCGGACTCTACTGATGTCTGATTATCCATGGACTAGTGTAAAACATTAGCCTCCCATTGTTACTGTGTTAATAACTACACAATGTACATATTCCTGTTCAGTGGGTTTTATAGATCACTTTAAAATCTAAATGTTTTCGTTCAGTTTTTGTAATAGATAATTTCATTTTTCTGCCTCCTGAGATTGCTGCTGCTCAATATGGAGAAATGACAATTGTAGAGCCCAGTCCTGAAAACTGAAGTTGGACAACAGTTTTTCCAGTGGACAGGATGTTATACCTCTGTCCAGACTATTTTTTGCCCGACTGTTCACAGAAAGAAGTGTTATAATTTACCTTTCTATGTAAAAAGAATAGAGACCTCCAGTTGTGCTGAAACAGTGATTGCACCTGAATAGCCACTGAAGCTTGACTCAGAAGGCATCCTACAAAAGAGAAATAGTTTAACAGCAAACTGAGGTATTTTTACTGTTATTGTATTGGTTTAGTGAGTCCTTCAGGTTGGCAGGAGGAGTTTGACTTACCAGATGTCCTACATTTGGCAGTCCCTGATGGGGAATTGTCCCTGTTAGATGTCATTTGTGAGACCTTTTAAACGCCATTATCAGAGCAGAGGGACTCCATGGAACTGGAATTTATTCTAACAGGTTTTGTGCTGCCACCAAAACACTAGGAAGATGATCCAGAACCAGCCACTAATTGTATCAGTAGAATAATTGAAAATGTAACTGGATATTTTGTTTAGTGGCAAAGTACATCTTACATGTGCCTCTTGTATCAAGTACAGTAGACCCATGGTTTTTGGACGTACCATACTAATGTGTTTCTTTGTGCTGAATGTTAAAGGGTCTGACTGCTAGAGAGTGTTTAGGAAAGAAGCTGGGAGTGTTGCTGTATACTATCCCAGTGCCTCCTTGTAAAGATTTTGACGTTTCTCTGTTAGGCCTGTACCCATGTAAGAGGATAGCAGGATTTTTCTGCTAGAAGTTATCATGCTGCCTGAAGTGAGGGATACTGAGGATCCGAAGTCTGAAGTCCCCATTAAACATTGTGACATTATGGGGGAGCAAATATATGTGGCTAATCAAAGACTCTGAGGATTTTCTTTATAAATGTCATACATATACCAAATTTTCTTATGTGAATCTGGGAAAGAATAAGCTTTCATACAAAGAGAGAGGAAAGTCAGGCCATCTTACGGATTTATTTTTAGCCCTAGTGTTCTTCTAAGATCTATGGTATAGATGTTTGTAGGCATGCCTTTAAGTCACTGCATGCTGGAAATCTTGAAGAAAAGCAAGAGAATAGTGAGAAAACACTGACATTTTGTACTCCAGTCTTTAAATTTACTTTCCCTTTAAGTAGTAGTGGAACCAAGGAGCAAAGCTCATCCTTGATTTTGCTTTCAGTAAGCCTGTGCAGCCTGTAAGCAAGCCTTAGCACAACATAGGAAACTGTATATATGATAATTCTTTGCAATGGAATAGGATAAGAGTGAGTAGAAGCTTAGCATAAGAGTAATCATTAAAGACAGTTTATGTCAATCAGCTGGGATAACCAGAGGAAGTTGTTGGTGGGAGAGAAATGAGCTGGGGCCTTTTACATGCAAAAAGGTGAATGACCTGAATTTGAAGTGGGCAATAGATGTATTTTTTTAACTTTATTTATTTAAAGGAGTAAAATAGTATCCTATTTATATCCATTCAGAGGTTTTACAATTGGAATTGGACTGAGAGGGGAAGTTGCCTTAAGCTACCATATGTCTGATTCTTGAACCCATGCAGATGTTCCCATATGCAAGCGCTCCAGATAATGTGGGGGGATCAACAGTGCAGCCATGTTAGCTTCTCTAGAATATTTTTCTCTTTGAAAGCTGACCAAGCAGATTTGTGTTTGTTGCTTTTTCTCCCTTCAGCCCCACCATAGAGAAATTTGTAGTCAGGAACTGGCTCTGTGGGACTGCAGGTTGCCAGAATTTGGAAACTTCATAAATACCAGTGGTATTTATATGTCCCTCCCCTGTTTTCTGCCTCTTGATTTTTCTCTTTCAGTAGTGAGTCACAATTCACATTTGTTCTTTCCAGTTTTCAAAGTGATGTACATCAAGGTCACTTCCTTTCTTAAAGTCATGACACCTTTGGGGATAAAAACAATGTGGGGATGTTTGTTTTAGATAACAAAAATAAACAAAAAGCTGGATTATCCAATTATTGTTTATCCAGGAACTCAGTAAATCCAGTTCCTAAATATTTTGCTACTTAGCTGAGCCTTCCCTCACATTTATTATCTAGCAAAACTAGCATGTTTACCAGCAAACAAAATATTCAAAAGATCAGTCGACAATATATTAAGAAATGTGTTTTTAGTAAGGTTTGGAAAACAAAGTCTGCATTTTGCAAATTGTTTTATTGACAACATTCCAGGAGGTTAAAATGGTAACAGTTAATGAATTCATTTTCTTCTTGGATTTAAAGGCGAATTGGTGAACAATGGCAGTATCAAACAACAGCCTTTTTGATACTTTTCTTTTATAAATACATATTAAGTGAAGATGCTTGTCAGTAGATAAGGCGGTTATTGGTTTGGGTTTTTTTTTTCCTCAAATACATCTAGGTAAGTCCTGGTCTTATACAAATCCTATATGCTTCTCTCTTGTGAGTTAGTGCACTAATTTAGCCTGGTGTAATTGTTAAAATATTTGTCTTCATGGGTCAGTAAACTGGGGACTGGATTTCTCAAGCAGCTGAAATGGGAGTGCAGAACTTTATGATTTTTGTCGTGCTGATGATTACCTTAATAAAATACATAGCCGTTTCACAAGCATACATAGCCTTCTCAGAACCCTTGGCTTCGTGGTGATTGGATTGGCAAAAATATTTCAGCAGCTAGATACACAATATGGGTTGCTATGAATGGTATTCTTTGTACCTTATATATCTGTATTGCATTTGATATTTGTGTGACATCTTTGTTGGGGGGAAAAAGTCCCTAACAAGTGGCTGGATAGCCTTCTTGCCTTGCTCCAGTTCTCCTAGATTAAAAACGGCTGTGTTAAAAGGAGAGCATAGGGGAAGCTGGAAGAGTTATTTCAACAACATGTCATTTACACTGCTTTTTGTGGTTATATTACATTTGCCTTGTTAGACTACGAAAGAGGTAAGTGCCTCCACGGGATGCACTGTGTTGCACAGCTTTGTATGAAAAGTGGAGCGGAGACCTGCGCAGTGCTGGCCAGCTGCTGTGCTTGCTGTCCTGGAACCCTGAAGAGAGGAGACAAAGTGGACTCCTCTTCTACCCTCAAGTGAACTGGGATTGCACGCACTAAATAAAAAAAAATAAAATTAAAATCACAGATTAAGAGAATATCTTTGTTAAAGTTCTTTTATGCTCAGTAACATCTTGTGACTTTAGCTGTCACTGAGCATCTTCTCAAGAGCTGTATTTTTAACATTTATTTTAATGCATTCTGGTTAGCATCACTTTACAGGGTAGCACCTTGGCAAGAATGTGTATAAGTGTGTGCCTCTGACCTTATGTTGTTTTTCTTGGTTATTTCCAAAGGTGTGTGATAGAAAAGGCTCTTGATGGGCAGACTGTGTTCAAACTCACAATCTCTGAGAAAGAGACCATGTTTTATTATCGCACAGTAAATGGTTTGCAGCCACCAATAAAAGTAATGACACTGGGGAGAATTCTTGTGAAGAAATGGATTCATCTTAGTGTGCAGGTGAGTAAAATAAAAACCATTTAATATTTGTTGAAATACAGCATTAGTTTGAGAATGGTATAACTGCACAAATATAAAATGGTGAATTGAGGGATGTAAATGATAACTCTTGAGTTTTGTGAGTAAAGATCTTATTTGGGAGTGCGTTTTGAGGCGAAGGCTAATTTTGCACTGGAAAGAAACGCTGTGCTCCTTCTGAGCACGCAAGACTGAAAATTCTCACCCTTAGGAAAACAACTATTTGGTGTGAAGAAAAGTTACTTGTTTCTAATCTTATAAGTCTTGGGTCTCAGATTAATTCCTAAAAAAGAGAATGTCATCCTCATTTATGCATGCTAATGTACTTACCTTAGAGGTATGTCCCACTTAATTTTAAAAACTTCTTACAGTGCACATAAGTAAACATATATAAGATTGTGCAGGTGCAATCAAGCTAGTAAGTTACAGAGTTATTACCTCTAATTTTAAAAAATACTCAGAATTGTTAAAACATGGTCTTTGTGTTCTAAAATTCTTCTGTTGACATCTTTTTAATGTGTACAAATACCCACTCAGGGTAAAGATAAATTGAGTTTGAGTTAAAATTTAAACTGTATGTACAAAAATAGGTAAACAAACACAGAAGAAATTAAAATTCAGTTATTTGCATGTCTTGTAATCCCCAACAGACACTCTAGTAAATTCTGTTTGTAAGCCAAGTTCAACTAATAATTATAAAACACAATTATCAGCTATTGAAACGTTTATCTTCTTCCTTCATTTGCTTTATCCGTTCTATTAAATTTCATTTGGTTTACAGCACAATCAAGAATAGTTTTGCTGCTTTCTTGAAACTTGCTAAAAGGTATTGACTGTGATTTGGATTTTTAGTGCTGATCTTGTCACTTGTAAGAAGTATCTAAGCTGACGTCTTGATTTTTTTTTTTTTTGCAGTTTTCTTTTTTCCAGGATAACAGTATGGTAGTGTGAATAAGATGTTGGCTGTTGGATTAAAAGAGTGACCTTAAGACAGAACTAATGAACTTTACACTTCAAACACTCTAAGGGTGCTATATTACTGCTGTTGCTGTCAGCCACATTTTGTACTAGCCTCAGCAGCTGCTAAAGCCTGGGATAGCGAAGTGAAGAGAGAAAGGGCTGGATTTAAATATGTGTAGCTTAAATTGTATGGCAAAGAACCCTCAAGCATTCTGTAGGATTTGGCCCTTTGTTTCTTTGGGGAAAGTGTTTCAATGCATACCAGAAGTAAGGATGTGTAACTTGTAGACCCTTAAAGAGACCTCAGGCTTAATACCTTTTCCAAGTCTCTGAGCTCAGGGTAGAACCAGACATTCTGTGATATGTGGTATCGTAGGACTCAGCTTTCCATTAAAGATGACAATGGCTGCAGCATGATCCATTTAGCATGAGATCTGGCTATGAAATTTTAGGCAAAGTTGGTTGTTTTTTTTTTCTTTAGCAGCTGTCCATAAACATTTTTTTTCTATACATGGAGAAATAAATGGAAACAAAGAAGGAAAAGGTGAGAGAGACCATACAAAAATATGCAAAAGTAACTTTCATTTGGAAGTGTCTCTGTCTTCAGACAATAGTAGTGGTTGATTATAATATATATTTGTATATCATGATGATATATACTTCATTATAGGTGTTTCCTTAAGGTGATGAAAAAGTCTTCTGAAGACAAAGCGCTATGTAGATTCATAACCAGTAATAATTTTAATTAAAGGTAGTGGGAGAGCCTGGAGTTTACACTCCAATGTAAACAGGGGAAGTATAAATCACATAATCTTACCACAGGTGTAACTTTTGACTTCTCTGCCTAACCAGCCTTCTCCCTGGGCAGTGCCCATGCAGTAGGTATGGGCACTGCAGCATGGAGGAGAGACCGTTCTGCGGGCTGTAGGTGAGCTGCCTGGGCTAGAGGCAGCAGAGGGGGCTGAGCCCAATCAATAGTGGCCTAGTACTACTTTGAGCTTTTCCAAATAAGTCAGACCATGTAGACTTCCATGCTGTCTTGAGATGAATCACAGAATCATCATGGTTGGAAAGGACCTCTGAGATCACTGAGTCTGACCGTACGCACACAAAAAACCCATACAATCTTGGCCACTAGAGCATGCCCTGAAGTGCCACGTCTACTCATTTCTTAAATACCTCCAGGGATGGTGACTCAACCACCTCCCTGGGCAGGCCATTTCAGTGCCTGACATTTTTGGTAACGTAATTCTTCCTAATATCTAACCTGAACCTCCCCTGCTGCAACTTCAGACCATTTCCCCTGGTCCTATCATTATTCACTTGGGAGTGAGGCCAACACGGACCTCTCCACCACCTCTTTTCAGGTACTTGTAGAGGGCAACAACGTCTCTCCTCAGCCTCCTCCGAACTAAACATGCCCAGTTCCCTCAGCCTCTCTTCATATGATTTGTTCTCTAGACCCCCTCACCAGCTCTGGACAAAGTCCAGCACTTCAGTGTCCTTGTAATGAGGGGCCCAGAACTGAACACAGTACTCAAGGTGGGGCCTCACCACTGCAGAGTACAGAGGTTCCATCACTTCCCTACTCCTGCTGGCCACAGTTTTCCTGATGCAAGCCAGGATGCTGTGGCCTTCTTGGCCACCTGGGCTGCAGGACCTGGCAATACCTGTAAAGGATTAGAAGTCTCAGTTCTGTGTCACTTACAAGCATAAACTTTATTTTGTAGCAAAGACAGAAAATAGGTCTGAGCTCTGTGGCTTTTAAAGTAGGAAAGTTTGCAGCTGTCCTACAGCCATGCTGATTTTGAAGTGGGTATGGTGTCGTCAATGTGGTTGTTACCTCCACCTACAGAAACAAAATTAAAATGTTGGATGTGAAATGTCATGTATGTGGCTGTAATGTTTAGCCACAAGCTATAATGTTTAACTAAACTAACAATAGATTCAGCTCCTTTTTAGGTACTTTGCAAATTTGGAATATTGTTTGACATTCTTTTTACTGGGGATCTAGCCAGAGCTAGGCAACTTAACCTGATGTTAAAAAAAAGAAAAGGAAATTCAGGTCTGTTCAACAGCTTTCCTGATACGCCTTTTCACTAAAAGAAAATAATATTTGGGAATGTTCTTTATGAGTCACCTCAGTACTGTTCCTGATAAGAGTTGAAGATGTTGAATGGATATTTTCATGCACTTGTATATGTCCACATGTGCATGTCCACATGTGCACTTGTGCATGTCCACATATACAACAGAACTTGTATATGTGGAAAAAGTGTAAAAGCAACAACAAAAAGAAAATAACAGCATTGCCCCATTTGGAGTTGTAGGACCTGTAAAAACCTTATCTGTAAATCTAAGGTGGAGAGGGTTGGGACATGACACTGCTATCCTAAACGGAATTTTACCTGAAGAAATTGTATTCTCCATGTGTGAAGCACAAGGTATTCAGATTCTTGTTTTAAGGAAAGCATGTATGTTTACAATTTATAGGTACTATAAATCAGATACTGATGGTAACTGAAGAGGTATGTGATAACAGCTCCTTTTTCATTGTTAGGAATGATTTTAAAATTTTTAACTTGAGGCACAATGTTTTGCATGCCAACTTGGTGACAAGAATATCAGCTAAGAGAGACTGTGGGATTCTGTTTTGATAAGTGTTCAGGAGAGATTGGTGAATTTTTATGTTTGTTTATTAGCAAGTTGGTTGCAGTTTGGGAAGAGTGTGTGTGTGTGTAATGTAGCTGGGCATGAGAGAGACTGCTCTGCCAAGGATTTAGGGTCCCAGTCCGTTTCTGAACACAGGTATACCTAATGTAAGACTGATTGTCTAATGACTGAAGTCTAATGACTGAAGTCTAATGTAAGACTGAAAGTCTCTGAAGCCAAGCAGTCAGTCGGGGCTGGGAGCCTGCAAACAGGAGTTCCTGCGGTCAGTAGAAAAACCTGAAATATTTGTGCGTAAATGCTAGGCAACACACATGGTGACAGGTTCGTGTGACGTACTAATTGCAGATGTGAAACTGAATTTAGAGAGAACAGTAATATGGATGGCAGATAAGTTTGGAATTCATGTATAGGAGCATATGCCTGTTCAGGAATGGTAGAAGTAAAAACTAAGTGGTGGAATAGCACCAAATAGTAATTAAATGATAAGAGGGAAGGAAAGAAGGAAGAACAGCACTGGTTGAAAATAATTTCCTTGGAATAAAATAATTCTAGGGGAAGAGAAGGCTAGTAAATGAATTCTAGTGAGGTAATCTAGGAATTTAAATCCTTGGGTTTGGATTTAGATGTGTAATCCATTAGAGAGAACTGCTGCTAAGAACTGTGTTGTTGCAGAGACTTATTCTCCAGTTTATAGCTGGGAAGTTAAAGCTCTAAAAAGCAGGGCCCAAATGTTCCTGCATGTTCTGTAGTAAAGGTTTCTTCAATTAGTTGCTGAATCAGAAAGTCTGGATACAAGCTTTGTTAAGTGATGAGGGCATTATTAGCAATGGGATTCTCAAAAATAATGTTGAGTATTCATAACTAGATTCAGACAATAGAGTAGAATGAACAGCTCTGCGGTTCTGTAGGTACACTTCTGAGTTTCAAAGGGAACAGATGGGACTGCTTTAATAAAATGAGATAAACTGCGGAGCCCAGAGATTTTATGGAAATAAAGCTTGGAGAACTTGGAGAATATTAAAAATAAAAATAGTGGAATCAAGAGGAATCTCAGGCCTTCACAAAGAAAAGATGGAGCCGTAGTGCCCAGGCTTGTGAGTGAATAAGCACCTTTGCAGTTAGAGATGGCAGAGTCTGCAAGCACTGAGGAACGTCAAAGCAACTTCACAGAGAAAGCTACACAGGAATAGAAATGACTGCAAAGGTGCCAAGCTGAATTAGACTTCGGAATAACTGTTAAATGGTAAAAAGTTCTTAAGATTTGTTTTGTGTGTGTAAGAAGGCAAGACCTGTGTACAGTGGAGGTGTGCTTGAGATTAACTATGATTTGAGTAAGTTCTCCAAACTAAGTATGTACTTTGCGTCTGTTTTCAGTAAGAATAATGATAACAGTTGCAGAGCAAAAGCAAGCTGGATAACAGAAATGAATGTGTGAAAACAGAAATGATTATAAAGAGGTAGAATCAGGAATTTGCAAGTGTATTGCATGCTGATGCAATGAGATGGTCTTTGTCCAAAAATTCTGAAAGAACGGGTACATAAAATCCTTTGACAAAGAGATATTTCATGCAAATCTACCAAGCTGGAGGTGGAGCTATCATGCCTACATTTAAGAATACACATTGATGCTGGCCAGCAGCCAGGCACCTAGGACCCACTCATCCCCACCAGTGGAACAGGACAGAGAAGAGCAATAACAAAAGTGAGAAAACTCACAGGTCAGCAGTTTACCATTTGAAGGTGGGAGGGGAACAAATGATGCAAAGGCAGTCACTCACCACCTCCCACAAGCAGACCACTGCCCAGCCATTCTCCAAGCAGCCTTCACCTTGTAAGTAAACCCCTGTCTCCCTAAAGTCTTTCTCCTACCCCAGTTTTTGTTGCTAAGCATGAGGTTATATGGTATGATCTATATGGTCCTTCAGTCAGTTTGGGTCAGCTGTCCTGGCTTTGTCCCCTCCCAACTTCTTGATCCAATCCTAGTTTACCACTGAGGTGGAATGGTGGAGCGAAGCGTGAAAAGGAAGGTTTGCCACTTTTCAGCAGTAGCCAAAATATAACTGTGGTATCAGTGCTGTCTTAGCCACAAATTCTGAGCACAGCACCATACAGGGTGCTGTGAAAAAAGTTAACTCCATCCCATCCAGAGGAAGGAAAAGGCATCTTAGCAATGCAAACCTATTTGTCTTGACATAGTGGCATATGAGGATTTAAAAAAGATCTTTGAAGGAATAGATAAACGTGTGGAGCTAAATGAAAAAGGGGATAAAATGCAACGTGGATTTACTAAAGATAGCTCATCACTGTCTAACCTCTTAGGGTTTTTTTTTTTGATGAGAAAACTGATTTTCAGGCAAAGTAGATGTGTCAGGTTTCCCCTATCTGGAGCTCAGTTTAGCACTGATGTGACAAGCCATGAGAAGTTGTTGGGTCAAAGGGAATGCACATGGGGAGGGTTGGCAATAGGTACTGCTTAAAGGAATTTGCTGGTAATCCCAGGGCTGGGGGATGAGTGAGGCAAAAAAGCAATTGAATTCCTTGAGAATTAGTCTTTGGACCAGCCTTGAGTTACATTTCCATTAATGAGTATACTGATAATACTAGCTAGTAACATAATGTGGAGAGGCATCATCAGTAAGAGGAACAGTAAGATACAGGAACAATAGTATGACAAAAAATTCTATGTTAACCAGCATGAAAAATATTTGGTTTTAAAATATGCCACTTAATGAACTTGAAGCACCTTACAATTTTTTTTTTCTAAGTAGTTAATCATTAGAAAATAGCTGTAGTAGTTGTCACAGTTAGTTATAGTGAGTTACTAGCATGATATGGCTACCAAAAAGGTATATGCTGGGGAAACATAAGGAGGGGTATTTCCAATAGTGGGAGGAGAAAGCATCATTGCTGCTGCTCTAGACTCTAGTGAGATTTTGTGCAAAAAGTTTGGTACAATTTCCGTCATTCCTGTTTAAGGACTATAATTCAGAATAGAGCTACTAAGCCTATGATAACATTGAAAGGCTCCATGCAGATCTACCTTGATAATTTGGAGAACCTTCTTTTAGGAATGAACTGTAATGAAGAGTAAGAAGTCATGCAGTTTTCTTCTCTAAATCTGTTGGAGTGTAAACACCAGGCAGAAAAAGAGACTATTTAAGTTGGAAACTGAGTGTTCTATTGCAGCAGAGTGTTTCTGAAAAGGCATTCTGATCAGAATTGTGGGGATAAGAAAATGTTTTAATTTACGTTCAGTAACTTTCATAAAAAGGGTAATAATGCTTAGTGCATCCAACAGGAAAAGATGGGAATTACTATCAATTGATTGTTCTGTAGATGGACTGTGAAATATTTTCTTTTCCCCTTTCCCTACAATATTACTGTTAACAACTAGTGCCAGCAGGACATTGGACATGAGTCACTACCAGTCTTGGAATGGGCTGTTGAAAAAGCCACTTGAACCTGGATGGCATCAGTCTAAGAGTAACTACATACTTTTAATAGTTTATGCAGCTTTAATATGTGGTATATTGAATCATAGAATGGTTTGGGTTGGAAGGGACCTCAAAGATCATCAAGTTCCAATTCCCCTGCCATGGGCAGGGACACCTCCCAGTAGAACAGGTTGCTCAAAGCCCCATCCAGCCTGGCCTTAAACACTTCCAGGGATGGGGCATCCACAGCTTCCCTGAGCAACCTGTGCCAGTGCCTCACCACCCTCACAGGAAAGAATTTCTTCCTAATATCTAATCTAAATCTCCCCTCTTTCAATGTAAAACACTCACCCCTTGTCCTGTCACTACCTTTCCTGACAGAGTATCTCTCCACCTGTCCTGTAGGCTCCCCTTAGATACTGGAAGGCTGCTATAAGGTCTTCCTGGAGCCTTCTCTATTCTGGGCTGAACAAGCCCAACTCTCTTAGCCTGTCTTCACGGAAGTGCTCCAGCCCTCTGATCATCTTGGTGGGCCTCCGCTGGACCCATTCCAACAGTTCCATGTCCTTTCTATGTTGAGGACTCCAGAGCTGGACACAGTATCCACGTGGGGTCTCACAAGCACAGAGTTAGAGGGGTAAAATAACTCCCGTGATCTGCTGGCCATGCTTCTTTTGATGCAGCCCAGGATGCGGTTGGCTTTATGGGCTGCCAGTGCACACTGCTGGCTCATGTTGAGCTTCTCTTCCATGAGCACTCCCAATTCCTTCTCCTCGGGGCTGCTCTCCAGCCATTTTCCACCCAACCTGTATTTGTGCCTGGGATTGCAGTGGAGGGCCCTGCGGTGCAGGGCCCTGTGCTTGGCTTGGCTGAACTTCATGTGATTTGCACTAGCCCACCTCTCAAGACTGTCCAGGTCCCCCTGGATGGCAATATTGCTGACAGAGCTATTGGCTATGTATTTCTTTGTGCTGTATACCCAATAAACATTAGAGAAAAGTCATCCTTGAAAAGTTCTGCTAAAATAAGTTTCAATTGATTTGCAACAAAAGTTAATTTAGATCACTTTGTTTCTGCTCTCAAATTAATGACTTGTTTTCTCCAATGATGTCTGTGTTCAACTTATAGTGCTTATGATTTGTAAATGAACTTATCTTTTTGTTTTGCAATTTCCAACAGTTTGGTTTGTTGGTTTGTTGTTTTCTTAAGGCCATAAATTGTGGATCCTGTTTCCTTGAAGTTACTGTCACAATTACAATTGATTCCAGTTGGTGAGGATCAAGTCCTTTAGGCTTCCAAGTGTTTTAGAGTCTGTATATTTGATCTTGATTCAATGAAATTTATCACTGTAGCTTTTTACGTATATATTAGCAAAGGCTCTGATTGAAGGTACATAGAGGAGCAAAGGATATATATCCTTAACTTAAAAGAATCCGATATCTAGTCAAGTGAAACCTCAGGAAAACTGGTGTCATAAAAAAAAAATATTAAAATTTAAAGAAATAAAAAATTGAAAGCACAGCAATGCGTAGTGAGACCAATAGTGTACTTTATTATCAAATATGTGATATCTGTAGCAGATATGTGCCATTTAGTAACAACAGCTCCATTTTGTATTTTTTTTTCAAATTCACTGTTAAGGATCTCTCACTTTCCCTTTGATATTTCAGAATTTATTTAAGCGATTAAGAGCGGAACTTAAACAAGATTTTTCAGATACAGCCAAGGCTGCTGAAACAGGAAATTCTTTGAGAACATGTCAGGTTGATGTATTTGTTTCATACTTAGTGTCTGAAATTATAAAAATAATCTTTTTACTAGCCTTTATTTTGCCTGATCATATCTATGTAACTCTGCCATGTTTTGGCAGACTTTAGCACATTAAAAGCTTTGGAAAGTAAGTTTAAAATCTAAATGCATAGAGGTAACCATGACTGAATTACTCTCTTGGGAGGAAAATGCTCTTAGAGTGCCTATTGAAATCAGCATTATCATTTCAATACATGTCAAATATGAGTCATTTCCTAGTTTAGGCAAAATTTCTTTATAAATCTTTAAATCTTCCAGTTCTTTCAAGAAAAGGTTAAAGTACTTATGATTTAATGAGACCGCTTTACATCATAACTGTTTGACTATCAAGAGAAAACTTGTCCTTTCCAATTTGTGAAATCCTTTTATTTTCTGCACAAGTTTTTGAATACTTCAAAATTTATATTAAAAGCATGGAGCCTGAGACATAAAAGCGGGGAGAAAAACATTTACTCTATACTCTGTGTGTGTGTATTACTAAATACAAGGTATTGTAAACTGTATGGTCCCAAAGTTCTGTAAGGACATGAGAAAGCAAGGAAGCAGTTTAATTTAACAGATTTCTTTAGTCTCCTATTTGAAGTCATCACTTACTATCTATTAGAAGTACTTTGTCAGCCCTAAGAAGGGAGAGGAGCTTCATGTCTATTAATTGCAACTGTGTATTGAAAATATTTAGGAGCATGCCGTCTGTCAGTATGGTTGGTGCTGTGCTCCCAACAGACAGCAGAAATGAAATGTGTATCTCAATCTGTATAATGTATTTGAGTGTCTTTTTATAGAACTGTTCACAGAGACAATGAGCAGAGCTCTCTTGGCAACTGGTTCACCATTTCATCTGTGGCAGTTGCAGACCATTCAGGATGTCAACTTTGTGTTGGTTTGAAAGCTCTGTGTTATTAAAACTTTAGCTCCTTGGGAAACTAGGGTATTTTCTAGATGCCTCTATCTTCTCTTCTCTTATAGTCNGGCATATTAATCAAAAAGGTGTATCATACCATACTGAAGTAGCTTGCCTACTTCTTAGAGGAGAACATTTTGAAAGCTAAAAAAAACCCCATATTTTCTTCAAGTGTTCAAATTAATTGTTAAGAATAATGNCTGAATTTGAGTTCAAGTAAGTTCTTGCATATGTGCAGGTTTAGATTTACAGTCTAATAGCTGTCTAGGAATTTCATCTGGACCAACAGCAGAGAATGACAAAAATACATGTCTAGTTAATACTATCTTACACTTGTACTATCTTATACACTACACTTGTAGAAATTGCAAACTTTTTTTCAATATCAAATCACACTGAAGTCTGCCCAGGCTCTATATCATATACAGTAGGAAAGGAATTAAGCCTTTGCATGACCAATGTTGGCAGGAGGTGGTATTGAATGGTTTGCAGAAACTGTCTGATTTGTCTGAAGAATTTTATATGAGATTTGAAATCCATCCAGTTTCAATTTGTTTTACAAGAAGTTTGTTTCCTTGTACAAAAATATGTGACTGTCAATTAAATTGTATTCTTAATGAAAGCATTATGTTAAGAATGATTTACCTTTTTTTTTTTTTTTTTTTTTTCTTCTACTCGCCAATCTTTAAACACCCC
>VZTM01019097.1:0-21439 GCA_013400555.1 Jacana jacana
TCTATGATTCTATGATTAGGAATAAGTTGTTCACTATGAGGGTGGTGGACCCCTGGAACAGGTTGCCCAGGGAGGTGGTTGAGGCCCTTTCCCTGGAGATATTCAAGGTGAGGCTCAATGAGGCCCTGGGCAACCTGGTCTAGTTGGAGGTGTCCCTGCTGACTGCAGGGAGGTCAGACTAGATGATCTTTGGAACTCCCTTCCAGCCTGGACCATTCTATGATTCCAGTTCTGGGGTCCTCAGCCCAAGAAAAAAGTGGACCTGTCGGAGCAGCTCCAGAGGAGAGCCACGAAGATGATCAGAGGGCTGGAGCACCTCTCCTATGAGGACAGACTGAGAGAGTTTCCTCAGCCTAAAGAAGACAAGGCTCTGGGGAGACCTTGTCTGCAGCCTTATAAGTCCCTTCCAATCCAAGCTGTTCTGTGATTCTAGGAATTTCCCGCCCTGACACCCCCCCCAACGCGTTCACGTTTGTCCATTCATTCCTGGGGTAACGGGGCAGGTTTCTGGGAATTAGGGTCACCCCTGCCTCACTGCCTGGCAGGGGCATTACCCCTTGCTGGTTTTGCCATCCCCAGTGCAATCCGAGCGGCGCGGAGCGGGCGGGCACCGCTCCCCCCCTCCCTCCCTGACACGTCCCCGGCCCGGCTGAGGGGTGATGCGGGACGGGGAATCGCTGCTCCCCTCTCCTCTGCAGCTGCCGGCAGCAGAAGCCCCCCAGCCCCTCCTCGTCCGCGGAGCCCCCGAGGCCACTGCCCTACCGTCCCCGCCGCGGCAGACGGCCCGGGGCCTCCGAGGAGCACCCTCCGGGCCGCCCCCCATCCCACCCCTCCATCGTCTCCGCCGCTCTCTGCCCGCCGGTTGCCGGGCTGCCCGCGGCGGCTCCGCTTCAGGCACAACCAGGCTGGGCGCAGGCTTTCCCCGCCGTTCCCTTTCCCTGCCCCATGGTTTCCGACATACGCCGATGCTTCAGCCCGGGTGAGGAGTCCCGGCAATCCCGCCTCGCTTTCCTGAGCCACCGCGGAGGGCCACCGGGGCTACACGCCTCGGAGTTGCCCCCACCACGGCGTGCGGGACCAGGCAGGCGCCCCTCGGTATCCCTTCTCCCACTCCCTCGGTGTCCCTTCTCCCAAAAGCTCTTTCTCGCAGGGAGCTGCCGACTGCAGCGAATGTTTTGTCCCAGGAGGTTACGATCCCAGTGAGAAAGACACCGGGATTCCGTAACGTATAATTTAAAATTCTACTTATTGGAGCTGACAATATAAAGAAAGAAAATAGTATAGTTAATCTTACGTCCCTTTAAATGCTGGGAATCCTGAGCTGTGCAGCACTGGACCGGCCTCCCCATCCACACGCAGCACACCGTGCAGACCCCATCAGTAGGAAGGATTAGCCCATCCTGGGCATTCGAGCTCTTATAGGATTTCTTACAAGAAAACAACACTATTCATCATTTCCACTGTCAAACAGAGAGGATGTTGACAGAGTACTTGTTGCTGCACTCTCAGATAAAGGCAAGGCCACGCAGGTGTGTAATCTTTGGTACCGAGTGGGAGCTGCCTCCGGGCTCCTCCGTTGTCATCACCAGCCTGAGTCTGTCAGGCACCAAGCGAGAAGTACAACTCGACACAGGCCTGAAGGTGATGCTGTATATGCAGCACTGCACAGCACAGCCCTGGGTCTGTGCAGGTTCACTCTTAAAAGAGACCACTAATCCTCAGCGTGCGATGGTCTTCCACTCAGGATCACTGCAGGAGCCCATAAAAGTAGTCTAAGTTCTCTAACAGTCTGGATAAATTTTGAAAAAGCCTCACGTTAAAAGCAGTTGTTCTCTGTAGAGCGGGGTTAAGGATATTAGTGTGGAGTGTGTTCCTCGGGCTGATAAGGTAAAAGTCTGTAAGGAGTCCCTACACTGACGTTTTGACAGTGTAGATGGATGGATCAATCAAAGTTTTATTATTTAAGAGAAAGGAATTGCACAGACACAGGCTGAATGAAAACCCGTCAGCAAGTTTTAATGTTCAGATGCTAGTTGGAGCTCAGTTGGAACATGATCGATACCTGTCATGAAGGGGTCTTTGGCCTACCAGGCTGCAACCAGCTTCACAATGAAAGAATCACTAAGATTTATCTGGCATGCATGGTGTCTTCTCCCAAAGGTTCTTAGTTACAAGACATCCTTTGATAACAAGATTGCTATACTCTAACTATTAATTCAACTAACATCTATTAGAAACTTCAGAATGATACTGAAGTTTATTGAAATTCTCCACTAACTACATAATAGTCTTCATTTATCAACAACAAAAACGTCTCTGTCTTTTAATTTTCTTCTCTGTGGATATTCCTCATTTTAGCATCCTTGCCATTTCACTAGATGCTTTGTAAAAGTTAATTTCTCTAATGAATGGAGCTGTAGCAAAGCATCACTTGTGTAGTACCTGGGCTAATTTAAAGCTCCACTGAGATTGTCAAGGATCAACTCACAGACCTCGCTGTGGAGCAGAGCTTTAAGCACTACCCTCAAGTCCCCCTACCTCCTCCTGTCCCACAGGATCTTGGGGTGCTAGCACTGACTTAGACAAAGCCCTCCTGCAAACAGCAAACAAGTAAATGTCTTTCCAAAATAGGAGAAATAAACAAGGAGAGACAAGTAAAGCTTTTCATGGGAAGTTCATGAATCACGTTTACTCCATATAGCAACATTCAAAGCCATGGCTTTCCAAGGAGGGCAAACATGATTTCTTACTTCATCGGTGTTGCACTCTGAGAAGGATCTTTTAGACTGTTCTGCTACCCTTGAAGTAAACATGACAGAAATTGTCATTCCCCTTGTCAGTCAGAAGGACCATCTGGCACTACATTAGAACAGTCTTCTATTAAATTCACCAGCGTGCTAATTATAGGATGACTAGCGAATGGTTAAACTGCCAGATGCTATGAAGATATATCACTGTCTTTTTAGGTGGTTAGGCAATGTTTAATTAAACCTGCAGCTGCTGTGTCTGCTTTACCTATGAATGTAACTAAATTGCATTCACCTGTGGGAAAGATGGAGATCTCGTTGTTCGAGAAGAAAAGCAGCTTAAATGCAACTTTGTTGAAATATACAGCATGCATACGTGTGATTTAATTACGTGTGCTGGTAATTTCATCAAAATCGGTTACAGACTCTTCCACTTCGGTTCTCTCGATTGTGCTCCCTGATGCTTGAATAATCCTATAGCCTTCTTGCTATCTTTGGAAGCTAGGTTGTTTCAGAAGCTTCAACAAAGCCACATTAGGAATGGCAAGATACAGCCACAGTTAGTAAGATGTCTAACAGATGATCCCTCTACTGCTTCTGATTTTGAAATTCCTGAATACATTGAAACATTCTATAGCCTTTTACTTTTTCTCATTCTAAGGAGTCTTTCATTCAGAAAAGTACTAAAGAGGCTAAGTGACCTTCCAGCATGGCACAATGACCAATACTGGTCCCAGGGTATTTAGCATTCCTGTGAGGCTCATTCTTTACTGAAACACTGAAAGATACAACCCCACAGTTCTGCTAAAGGCTGCAGAGGATGGTTTTATTTGAAAGTGGCTCTACTGGCTATTGTAAGATCTAGAGACCAGATCTGGAAAAATGGGATTTCGGGCTTTATCTAAAGTCTAGCCTCCATTCAGTCAAGTTTCCAGTACCCTTTCCATTTAAGTGTTTAGTAACCAGGTTTCAGGAGGGTGCTTTATTCCCATTTAGTTCTGGGCCCATTGTCTGCTTGGGCTCCTCTTAGAGTCCATCCCAAGGCACAGCCATTGAGGTAACCAAAGAAAGATGCAGGTGGGCAACAAGTCTGAGTTCAGCCATGGAGCTTGAGAAGTCCCAAGTCAGGAGCCTTGTTGGATCGGCAGCACCCTTGGCTGGACATGGCCTGCTGCTCTCTGTTGATTGCAGAAGGTGCTTCATGCAACTGAAATTGCCCAAATTGTGCTGAATTTTTGCAAAGAGGCCTTGGCATGGTTTTGGCCTGGGCCCATATGCAATTTTCCTGACAATTCATGAACCCAGGAGTTACTAGAGGTCAATAAGCAGTACCATCAGGCAGACTGGATGTAGCCATGCATTTTGGAGAGTAAAGGAATTGAATAGGATGAGCATAGTTCATTTTGTGCCAGTTGATCATTGTGCCACAGTACTGGCAAGAGTAGAAAGAAATAAGATACTGGGAGATTAGGAGATTATTCAGGAGGTCCCAGGGACCTGGGCTTTAAGGGACAAAGCAGGAGTTTAGACCTGCTGCAGAGGAACTTGTAGTTAAAGAATTTTACTAGCTTTATAAACCTGCTCTATTTATAACTTTCTCCTTCCTTTGCTAGCATCCTCTTCAACCAATTTTCATCACGTGTGTCCCATTAGGCACACACACTGACAATGTCATCCATATGATGGTTACCCCAGGGTTAGGTGCTGGTAACATACCTCATGCAGTGTAACAGCTGAAATTTGTGTAGAATATTTGGGAGTATAAGATATTGGTGTCTCAGGAGCTGTATTCAGTGCTGCGGAGTCTGCTTGGAGTTTATGGTGTTTGCCTGGGAAAGCAGAGGGAATATATCTGTGGTATTTCATTCCAGTTCTACTTATTCTCCATGTTCATTTAGTTCGGATGAAGAGTGTCATGCTCTCTCACGCACTCAGTTTTGTGTGCACCATAAAGTCCTCTGTGGATTGGCCCTGAAGGACGAAGAAATTGCTTCTCTTCAGAAGCTCTAGGACCTAGAAACTGGGAAGAGCACAGCACTTGCAAAGTGTTATGTTTGATGGCTCTGGAAATTGCTTCTCTTCCTTCTGAAGACATCAAATTTGCTGACTTTCCAGGCACACTGCAAAGAGGGTGTGAAGGTTTTCAGAGGAAGTAGAGACATCCCTTGCAGCTGACAGTAGAGGGAGATGGCTGTTTGACTGAACTGCTGAGGTTTAACTTAATGGTGGTTTTGCATAATTTATTGTGGCAGGTCCATAGAGCCTTGGGAACTTGACTGTTTTAAACTTAAATAAATAAATAAATGATGGATTGTTGAACAGACTGGCACTCAATTCAGGAGATGAACCTGAGGCACATCAAAGGCAGGCTCTCAGTGCCAGAATCAACTGCAGTTTTACAACTATGCTAAGCTATGCAATTATCTTAAACCGCAACGATCCTGTTGGATTTGCAGGGGGAAATTTAGCATCAATCTCCTTACACAAAACAAACAAACAAAATCAGCACTGCATTTTCATATTAACACAGCACAAGACAGTGCCAGAAGTGAATTATCATCAGCATTCAGAAGCGCTGCTGCTGTGCCGGTTGCCTCACAAATAAGCAAAAATGTATATTTATTGGTCTGAAGAGCTTGTGTTTACACAGAACAACAATGATCTTTAGAGATTGGGAGCAGTAAGGTAACTCAGAAGAAACTTTGATTTTCTGAAGTGATGCTAGTTAAGTCAGCATACCCTGCTGGAGCATGCAGCTTTCCTGTTTTCATTCACTGTTAGCCCCGTTTTTCTGTCCATTCATCTACCCCTTAGGTAAAAGGACTGCATGAACTAACCCGAAGACGTATAAAGGATGATGAAGGCAGAAAACTGTCCCCACAGCTAGAAGTCAGGAGACAACAACAACAAAAGAGATGGGTTGTAAAAGCACTGAGAGGGAAAACAAACATTGACTCAAAGTGTAACATTCTTTTAAACCAGTGGGGAGAAACAGAAGGCAACAATACAACATACATTAATGATGGCAAATCAATAAATTAATAAATAAATAATGATATTGCCATTACATGTCAGTCAACAGATCATTGTTGGAGGAGAGAGCAGAACTTCTCTGGAACTTCCTTCTCTCTCAGTTGGGCTGGAATCCAGTGGGAGAACGGAGTCAGAAGCAGCTTTTATTTGAAAGACAATTTATTTATTAGCCAGACAATAATCCTATTAAAAGGAGAGAATTTTCCATGACTATGCTGCAGCATTCATTTTCAACTCTTCTGCCAAAAAAAAAAATAAATAGGATGTTTTGCATAAGATGAAACCATAGTTTTGGATGGAATGAGGCAAGCATTGAGTTCCTTGGTAGAAGCCCCAGGAGGCTCTTTGAAAGACATAAGATTCCTTCCCTGTCAGATATAAATATATATATATATATTTGTTATTATTATTCTGTTCTGGATTAAACTAATAGCATCTGATGGGAATGTCTGCTTCCTGGCAGGGAGTGAGCGTGTGTAGTGTTGGATATGATTTCTGTCACTCCCTTTCTGCTCATTTGGTGACACTGTTCTGGGTAAAATAAGGTGCTGCCTCCTGGTTTGCGAGCTCTTCTAAATAAATGTGGGACCTGGAGTGAGCCTGAGCACAGGACTGAATTCTTTGTTTGCTCGTGGGCTGGCCTGACCACACCAATGAGTTTTTTCCAAGACAAATTCCAGGCATGCTCTGTGGGGGTAGTTTTTCCTAGAAACTCCTCCCAGAAGACACCATGGGAGGGTTTGACCCTCCAACTGTGATGCATGTCCTTTTGCCACCCACTGACATGAATAAAACACCCACTTGAAGGTTCGGGGCATTCAGAGCAGCAGAGCAAACCTTGGATTATTTCATAGAATCATAGAATCATAGAATCATTCAGGTTGGAAGAGACCCTTGAGATAATCAAGTCCAACCATCAGCCCTACTCTACAAGTTCTCCCCTACACCATATCCCTCAACACCACATCTAATCTACTCTTAAACACAGTCAGGGATGGTGACTCCACCACCTCCCAGGGTAGCCCATTCCAGTGACTGACCACTCTTTCTGTGAAAAATTTGAAAAATTATTTCCTAATGTTAAGCCTAAAGCTACCCTGCTGCAGCTTGAAGCCATGCCTTCTTGTTCTATCACTAATTGCCCGTAAGAAGAGACCAGCACCAACCTCCCTTACAGTGTCTCTTCAAGCAGTTGTAGATAGTGTTGAGGTCAGACATCTTAAATGAAGAAAAAGGAAAAGAGACATACCCACAGACACCCAAACCATAATTTTGTCACCAGAGAGGGCTGAGCAGGGTCCCAGAGGACATCCAGTGAGAGGATGGGGTGGGAGTGCTATAGAAGGAACATGCCCTGGGCAGTATGCATGTGAGACAACCTGTGTCGGTCAGGGAGAGGGACCAAAGCCTCTGCTGGCTTTCTTATTTAACAACATGGACATAGCCTTTGCCATCTGGTCTCTCATCCCAAGATACTGGAATTCAGACCCTCCTCCAGGTGCCCAAAGGAAAGAGCAAACATTGTTTTCCCATGGAGAGCACCAGACAAGTATAAATCAGGGGAGCTGCCAGGAGCTGCTCATCCCAAGTTGGCACCAGATTGCAGGCTGCCCTGCCTGCTCCCAGCCACCTCTGGCAAGGGGGCTTTGCAAGAAAAATAGCTGACAGATCTGTTAGGCCCTCATCTGCACAACATGGTGGATGGGAGATCTCGTCTGGAAGCTCTCACCAAGGGAGAGGCTTTCTGTGAGGTGACGTGCCATATTCAGCTGAGCAGGAAGGCTCCGTTTTGCCATGTAAAAGGACCAAACTTGGACACTTTGAGCACCTTGCAGTGGCAGAACCACTATGAATGTGTACCTACACAATCCCATAGCCTCTCCTGTTTTCATTTGTGCCTTCCTCTGCACCAGACATACTGTCAGCTACTGCATCTCAGCTGCAGGCTGGAAAATTCCAGCCTAAGGACACGCATCTTCTATAAATTGCTTCATTCAATCATAAAGCACTCATATGACCATCTCACAAGATATTTTAACTGGAACAAACCCAGAAAGAATAGTCATGTAGAGATGATGAGGTTTTAACTCTGCAGTGCCATGACCTTGTAGCTGATGGGAAAATGCCCAGAAAGATTTTCTTGGGAATTGATTTTTGTCTTTAATGTTGTTAATAGCAGATGTTGATAATAAAGATTAAGCTAGGTATGTCTTAATAAAAGTGGTGTGCCCCTGCCATGGTTCACTTGCTGGCAAACTGGTCCAAATACCTTTCTAGGTCTAAGGACTAAAAAAAGAAATACAATATAGGAAATAATTATTATAATCCATCAATTTCACAGAAACAAAGCAGAACAACAAACAATTATGATAGTAAATTGAATCATAAAATGGCAACATGCCAGGCTGGATATCAGCTGGGTCTTTTTACTTGTCTGCTGGCAAAGTAAAGAGGATTAGGGGAATGACTCATCTGTTGATTGGAAAATCTACTTTAAAGTTGCGAGGAAATTTGAACAACAACATTTAATAAGCAATAACTTGCTGCACAAAAGCTTCTGTTCAATTCCAGCTCCACTGCCCAGCTTGTAAACTGTGGATGCTCTGCAGCAGCAGAACCGACCCCCGCACTGATGTCAATCCCTTGTCACCAGGTTGTATCTGCTTGTGTTCGCCAGGGTCTTAAGTGAGTGAGGTCATATTAGCAACAACAAAAAAAGTGTTATATTTGCATAGGAGAAAATCCTGTTCCTGCTGTAAGCTGTTAGTGACAATTTTATTCCTGGCTGCAGTGCAGTCAGGGTTTTAATCTTTCCTACAATTTTCTTCTCCTCCATGAAGTTTGCATTCCACCTATACTGAGTTTGGATTCATAACACGTCTGAAGTTGCGGTTTTAAAACTATTCATGGCCACCAAAGCGATGCCTGAGCTGTAGTAAAGAGTGTGGGAAAGATCATGTTGTTCAAACTCAGACTACAACAACCCCCCGCTCCGTTATCGGAGCAGCCAGCAGCTCCCTGTCCTGCAGGCGCTGGTGGGGGCTCCAAACCCTGCAGCAGTTCTGGGCAAAGCCATCAGTGCCGGGGAGCTGCTGGCAAACTGCCCTCCCATCATCTCATCTCTACCCTGGGCTCATTCAGCCCAAGCTGCTGCTTCACCTTCATCTTGCAAAACCCCCATGTCACCAGACACCTTAGCAAAACTCACTCCCCTCAGCAGTCTGGTGAGGATCTAGGTAACAGGTTTGTATACGTGCTAGGTGGTTATGCCTCCACAGTGCATAATTGCACTGTGTTGGTGTTTGGCAAGTGCCATCTGGTTTTCATTTTCTTTCACAGCATAATTCATCACCTCCACCCCCACAGATTTACAGTGCAACTGCCTTTCTGCTTTCAAGACAATTTCAGCTACACTGAGTGTGTTTTGATTTATTTTAACTGAACCCAGCAGACGCTACCATCGAATCGTTCTCCTTTAAATTAAAAGGAATTTGATTTGCAAATTTTAGCAAGATAGGACTACTCATAAAACCTTAACTGATAAAGTAATAAGATGCTAAGAAGACGAAAGGCCCAGCCATAAAATAATTCTTCTCACCAGAATCTAGGAAAATACTCTGGAGGAATGTTTTAAGCACAGCAAAACCCATCAGGCTATATAAGCTGTAAGAATAATAGTGAGTAATCAGAAGAGATGTAGGGAGGAGAACACCTATTGTAGCTCAGTACACAAAATCATTCATTTAATACTTCTTGTTGTGACTCAAGTTACTATTTGTGTTTGCAAAAGACTGGAAGCATCTTTGTCCTGGTTTCCACAACAATCTTTTTTGAATCTGACACTGTGAGAGGGGACACTGTTCTACCTGTGTATCTGTGCACAGGCAAGACGAGAAAAGTACATTTAAAGCTAAGGAAGAAAAGACAGAGCTAATTACAGAAGTAACAAAAACATGTAACTGGCAAAACAGGAAGAATGTTTTTATGGCACGTTCTTGAGACTTCCAGTTTTCTCCCTTCCACTTAAACACATACACTCCAGCTAAAGAGAAAAACTGTAATGAGAGAATAAGATCCAAAGCAGCAGCCCACCTCTGGTGACACGGATTATTTTCTTTCTCAGTGACACCGAAAGCCTGCTTTGCATTGTAGTTGCATGTGCTCCTCGGCTGTGTCTTAGGGTTCACTTTGCACAACAGTCACTTTCACTGAGTGTTGTTGTGTGTTGAGGAACTGGGAACAGGATTGCCAGGTTAAAGGGACATTGTCAAACCACATTACTTTACATGCACATATCCACATTAAAAAACCTTATTAAGTCTACTAACTCAAGCAGGCAAAAGCCTAGGAAGTGTCAGAATTAATGCTATCTGTGTTACCCTAAATCTGTCCTTTCCCCACATGTATTATGGCTACAACGTTTCATAACACGATTGCCAATTTATTTTCTCCCCAAGGCCCTTGTCTTATTCGGTGTCCTCTGCTGGATCCTCCTCCTCCAGCTCCCTGTTCTTCGGACATCTCCAGGCTCACTGCACTGCCAAACATTCACATATTTTCCGCAGGAATAACAAGTGGAAATTATCTCATGCAGAGGACGTACCCTTTGCTGAATTTAAAGCCATATTTAGTAGGAAGGCATTAAAGTTTCTCCATGTCTTAGAATTCTTCTAAATAAGTGGAAAACAGTATACTTTCTTAGAAGTCACAGATTTTAGTGGAAGATAAAGCAAACCCATTGCATGGATGATTTCAGCCTGGGTAGTTCAACTTCAGAGGTCAAAAGCAAACAAAACCAGTGTCTAATAAAGGCAACTCTTGGAAAGTTTCAGCTTGGTGACATGATTGGCTTTACCTATTACACTGCACATATTTTCCTAAGCCCACCTTAGTCTCTGGGACTTTCTTCGGCAGCCTTGTTGAAGAAGGAAGGGGACACCAGAGGCTTGGGTCCCCAGGTAAGACCCTTTCATAAAACTGGGAGAAGTTGTCCAGGGTCGGTTCTGTTCCCTCTCCCCATATGTCCCCTTGGGGTGGTCCGTGGGTGAGTGGGGTTTCTGCAAAGCAAAAGACTCTCTGGGCTGTGGAGAGGCACCCATGTTCTCTGCAGCTACAGAAGCAGTGGCCAGCTTTCCATGCTGCTTCATTCCCTTCCTTTGTTGAAGTGAGTGGGAAAACAAAAACGTAAAGGACCAACACAATATTCCAGGTTTCCTCTCACCCACTTAAAAAACTAAGGCCAGGCTATTAAACCAAGTGCAGTGGGTAAAATAGTCTTGTCCTATGACAGGAAAAGTAACCCAATCCCATTTATTCCAGGTTCTGGGTTGCCAGTGCTGCTTCAATTCTACCCTTCATCCCTCCCCTTCTGCGACTGATTATCTATATAAAAGGCTAAAAAATTTCTCTGCTGAATTAAAAAAAATGGCAGCATTTGCATGTTGAACACCCAGCCGTTCAGGATTCAGCCCATTTAATTATCACGCTTCAAAGGGTGTACCCAGTTTTGCCTCTCACCCCCGCCGAGGCGGCACGGGCTAGTGAGGGGGGAGCAGTGGGATTACTGGCCACTCAGCCCGCTGGTGTTTATTTAAGTATCACCAGTTGCCGTTCCTGGTTTGGAGCCTTGTCTCCACTTCATATTGTGAACCGTTATGCCAGGGATAGCTCTGTCCTGGCGCTGTCTCTTTAAATGTATGCACCGGTAATCACATTTAATTTGCCTCGGCTTGCATAAAGCTTTGTCTGGGAAAAGGGATATGTTTCCAGCCTGTCTCAGGGACTCATACTTTCATTAAATGTCACTGTGGTCTACTTAATTTTTGACTGCTTTGTTTACTTGCATTCACTTCTAACCACTTTACAGTGAAAAATAAATCCTTCCACAGGCTTACAAGTACATTTACAATAAAACTTTTTAGAAGGTGCTCAGGATTTCCTCTCTCTTAATTTTTCCACTGTTTCCATTATCTGTAATGTGCTTATGTCAAGCTCTCCTGGCAAGGCATGGGCTTTCATCTCATGTATCGCATAGTGCCAAGCACTTTTTCTTTCTTGTAAAATAATTACAGGGTTTGAGATTCTTAGATCAAGCTGCAAATGTTTCTTCTCTGATAAAGATTTTGGGTCAAGCAGTTATTATTCCTTTCTTGCCCCAGATGAAATTTCCCCCAAGCAGAACAGCAAGAACTGATCTCATCAGTTCCATTAAAATTCCTACCCTGGAACTAACGCAGTGAGTTAGGAGAGTGCAATAGCACTTCCTGGGGCACCTGCGCTGATCGAAGGGATCTCTCACACCAGAGGGGACCTCCTTTTGAAAGCACGAAGGTTTCAGGTTGGCTCATGTGTCTTACTGAGCCATGTATTGCTTTTCTTCTACACTGGCCCATTTCCTTGTCGGTGGCCTCCAGGGCAGGGGCTGTCTGTGTTGCCTGTAGGTACAGTGCAAACACAGCAGGGAACTACTGCTGATACTGGGCGGTTTAGGCAGTTGCATTACAGAAGCATTTGTTACCACGCTTCTCTCCCAGCATGCCTGTGACCCAGACTACATCAATAAAAATTAAATAAAAATAACATACATATGTATGTATTGTAGATTGGATGTGGTGTTGAGGGATATGGTGTAGGGGAGAACTTGTAGAGTAGGGCTTATGGTTGGACTTGATGATCCCAAGGGTCTCTTCCAACCTATATGATTCTATGATTCTATATGACTGTTAGATTATACATACTGCATCTGCTAGTATATATGCCCGCTATACCTCTAGTGATTTATTTATCTCTATATGTGTGCGTCCGTGTTTAGGAGACGCAACACATACAATCTGAAATTAGCCATATGACTTCTGTTTCTTGAGCCAGTCGAGATTTGCTGGGGGAGGTGATACCCCCTTATTACACCTAGTAAGTTAGTTGTTTAAAAAAAATAAAATAAATTACAGACAGCCTTGTATACCCAAAAGCTTGTCTCCCGTTTTAAACTGCCACAACTGTGCTAAGAAGAGAAACTATTTTTTTTCCTTGCAAATGTTGCTGTGCTTGTGTCTGCAGATCATGATGGGGTTTACGACAGCAGGGTGATTGCTTCCTCTGTTGGAGAAGGAAGGTGGTGCTCAGAGGGGAGCCGTCAGGACTGAAGGGCCCTTAGGTTGGGTGCAGAACAGGAAGGGCACAGGGAGCAGCAGAGGTGATGCACCAGACTGTACGTGACTGCTCTGCAGAGCTGTGGGGGTTTCACAGCACCTAGCAGCCTTCCTGGGACAGCCTGGTGGCCAGCTCTGCTTTAGAGGTGGCCTCTCCCAAGATTGCCCCCAAGACTGCCTGCACTGCAGTGCTTGGTGAAAAAAAAAAGAGAGTTTTTTTAATACAAGCTGCTCCAGTGCTGTCAGGGTTTCCCTCCTGGAGGTCCATCCTCCTCTCCTGTGCACTGCCGGGGAGCTGTGTGCAGGGATGAAGGTTTGTGTGTTCCTCAAAATTGTGTGCGGATGGAGAAATGGCAAGCAGAAAGCCGCAGGCCAGAGAGGAGATGAGTGTATGCTGGAGGCTGTGCGTGGCAGCCTTCTGCAGCTGGGTGACACAGAGGTGGCTGGGGACAGGGATGACTGGCCATGCCCACTGTCAGCACTGGCCATGCCACTTGGCTCCATACAGGAGGTGGTAGCTGCCCTGTGTACATAGGGATCACAGGAGATGGGAGATGCTGCACAAAGCACTGGACCCCACCGAGGGGCTTCCTCCTCACCACTGCACTAAGGTGACCCTCCACTCCCAGCAGAGCTGGGCTGGGCTTCCCAAATGCTCTGGCAGGACAGCCACCTGCCCGAGTGCTGGGAGCAGGGAGGTGGAGGCGCTGTAAAGTAGTTATCTGCGATTAGTAACAACAGCTTGGCTGTTAATAGAAGCAGATTGATTAATAAAAGGTGTTTAATAAATATTGGCTGTGACCCGTGTTTCCTCCTGGCTCAACTGTCTGTGAGAAAGAAAGATGTTTACAAGGAGACTGGGCAAACTGAAAATCAGGAGCTCTCTGCTGGGCCCTGCCTCCCCAGAACACCACCAGCCAGCATTTTCAAAGGTGCCACCTTGAAAGTTATCCCAAATATTCTTAATCTCTCCAGCTTGTTATCCATTTTACAGTTGATTCAAACTTTCTTTCTACTGTTTTTGTCTGGTAGCATCGTCCATCACAAAGCACCATTAAAGCACCACCCTGGATGCACATCATGACAATCTGTAGGTATAATCTCCCACTCTTACAACATTTTTCGAGTTTTCACTCCTAAAAACTCTGAAATTAGACTGGGCACAAGGTAAGATGCTGCAAGCCTCAGGACAGAGCTAATGTGGAGTAGGTAGAATAACTCTCCACTTCTCCCCCTGACCTCCAGGTCTCCTCCTTAACTGATTAAGTACACATTCCTGCTGTAAGATTTATACACGTGTTGAAGTACATGCCCCTAAGATGATGATATCTTCCTTCCTTTCTCATTTACAGCATCCCTGTAGAGATACATGCGGTTATTTCCTCGCAGACCAGACACCCACTGCTACAAACATTGCAGCTGGGACACATAAGGAGGCCCCATTTGGTAGCTAACAGGCATCTTCCGCCCATGAGAATGAACCAGGACGACTATCAGCATAGTGTCTTGGCTGGAAATTATTAAAACATATGAAAGAGCACCTTGATTTTAACGCCAAGATTTTTCAAGTGCAAAACAAAATTGGATAAAGAAATTGTTTTGAGCGAAAATTAGCCTGTGCTTGTGCTTCCTCACGTTTGTGTCAGGCCGCGGGTGATGATGTATTACAGAAAAAAATGTGTTATTTTTTTTTCAATTTTGTTGCCTGATGCAGCGAGTACAGTGCTTTTCATCTTTGAGACAGAGGCCAGGCGCCGCAGGCCACTAAGGCCTCCTTTGCTGAAACTTCTGATTTTCAGTAAGACCAATGAACTGACTCGGTGACTGTACGTTCTATTCAGAAAGCACTTTCAACACTAAAACCTTAGGGTATTTGCAAACTCCCTTTCAAGCTGACTTCTCCTGGGTAACAGACACTGTGTGTCTCTGCCCATCTTTATCCCTCTCCTCCCCTTTTACTCTCCACCCCACTCCACCAGCAGGCTGCATGTCCTCACCCAGTTTCTGAAGCTGCTCAGGCAGATGCTTTCAGTGATGAAACGCTGATGACAGCGGATGGATACAGCCAAGGATTTTTAACGGGCTTTTCTTCCCCTTCTCCCTAGTGCTTCTAGTTCCACTGGAGCCTTCTGGAGATTAGAAGGGGGAAGAAGAGGCAGAGCTGCCTGCAGTATTCAAAACGAGTGTTCACCAGGAGTTGACATAATTACACTGCAGTGCTTTCTCTTTGATCATCTGGTGCTTTCCCAGTGCCTCCCATTATTCTCTTTGCTTTCTGACTGCTGCTGCGTTTGAAAGCTCATCTTTTCAGGGAACTGCCTTTTATGAGCCTGAGAGCACTTCCTAAAAGGTGATATGTATCAAGGCTATCAGTGTATATAGAAAATTAGGCTTCTTTTTACTAATCATACCTGATTTTATATTTATCATTGTTATATTCTGTTTCCCATTTTATTGCACACTCAATCTCATTATACCTTTCTGCAGCTCTTTGCAGCTTCTGTCTTTATTAGCCTGAGTAGCTTGATGTTGTCAGTAAATTCTGTCCCTGTCTTCCCAAGACCATTTCCAGATCATTTATCAATATATTGAGCAGCAAAGAACTCATTGGGGTTTTATATATATATATACTGCACTTATAATATTTTAATTAGCAATCCATTATTATCCCTTCTTTCTTATTCCACCAAATCTCTTTATGGACACTTGGCAAGAGACACTGTTGAAAATTGAAGCAAACTTTATTAGCCAGATCAACCTGACATACATGATCGGAGATTCTTCCAAAGACTAGATTTAATGGTTCTGTGTCCAATATAGCTCTGTTTTCATTATGGTTTATGTATGTCAATTGGCAAGGTACAGGCATCAGTTCTATTGGAGCTCTCCAGAATCCTCACACACAAGTGTGGGGGTTTTGTTGGGTTTTTTTGGTTGGTTGTTTCTTTCTTTAAACTGTATTTGCCACTTTTTCTTTCCTCTGGTACTAAGGCAGTTCTAAGCAAACATCAGCATTTCAGAAGTCTTCTGAAAATACTGAATCACCTTAATGAAAAAAAAACTACCTGAAAACAACTTATTGGTTTGTTTTAATAAGCCATTTACTGACACTTCAATTTCAGCCACATCTTAAGACCCTGTCAAATAAAAAAAATAAATGTTAGCAGCATGAAAAGTTTGCTGAGGACTTTAACGACAAGCACAGATTTAAAACCCAAACAAAACAGTATCTATTCTGCCTTATTCTGCCAGAAGGGTTCAATTTACACCTTCACCCCCTATGTCACCCACATCCTTTGACAGCTGTCAGAGACAGTGCAGCACTGAGAGTTAAGGGCGGAAACAAACTCAGCCACACCAAACCACCGGGAGATGATGTTACTTCTGTAGAGGGCACAGAGAGTTTTAGCGCTGGCAGTTCACAGAATCACAGAATATCAGGTTTTGGAAGGGACCTTGAAAGATCATCTAGGCCAATCCCCCTGCCGGAGCAGGAACACCTAGAGCAGGTCAGACAGGAACGCATCCAGGCAGGTTTTGAATTTGAATAGCCAGGCTGCCTGTCAGGTGGTGAATGTTCTTTTGGATTTGTTTGGTGTTAATAATAAGTGCTATGAAAACGTTTTGACATTAGAGCCTTAGTGTTTTTCCACTGCAAGGCAAGTTTTCCGATGTATACAGTTTAGATAAGGAGAGGAACAAGAGATGACTCAGGCACCATCTGTAAATGACTCCGTGGGGGCTAGGGAAAAAATTTCTCCTGTGAGACAGATTCTCTAAGCTAGCTGAAAACAGAAAACATGAGGTTGAAGACAAAGGAATCCACACTAAACTCAAAGCCTTCCCTTCATAATGATGCTTACTGACTGCAAAGAAGGAGAAGGACTAAAATATATAGACAGTAGTTATTCAGGAGTTAGATTTCCTAAGTCTTAATTTGTTTGTAAGAGCCCTCAATGTAGCTCAGACAGAATGAATGGGTTAATTCCTGATGTAACTGAGCAAAATGTTTTGCCTCTGTTTTGCAGATGCAGTTGCACAATCACTTTGGGTTTCCCCAGCCTCAAAAGATGTGATGTTACGATAAAGTGCCTACTCCTATCTCGTTTGTATCAGTGTTCGTTTGGCTTTAATGCAGTAACAAATCCTCCTGTGTGCATAAATTAAATATACTCTGACTTCCACACTTCATACAAGCAACGTGACTTTGATGCCTTATGAACACTGAAAGACTCAAATATTTTGAATCACTCACCTGAAGAGAAGTTCGTCCTCAAAGATTTTGATGGCAACTGCTGGCAAACACAATTCTTGCAGATGTAGAATGAAATAATAGTACTGAATCACCTTAATGAAAAGACTATCTGAAAACAACTTCCTGGTTTGTTTTAATAAGCCATTTACTGACACTTCAATTTTAGCCACATCTTCCTAGTAAGACCTCATCAAATAATAAAAAAAAACATTAGCAGCATGAAAAGTTTGCTGAGGACTTTAACGACAAGCACAGATTTCAAACCAAACCAAAACAGTATCGGTTCTGCCTTATTCTTCCAGAAGATTAGAGCAAGGCTTTTAGACAACAGCTGAGAAAGGAGAGGTAGAATAAAACTGGTAAATAATTTCCAGTAAGCTTCGATCTAATCTTACACAGGGTCACTTCTGTAGGGGAAGTATTACTCTTTTGGTATAGTTATGCTGCTATAGTTAAGACCATTATAAATTATTACGTTTCCAAAGCAACATACCAGGAGTAATTCCATTGAAATCAATGGCACAAGGAACAGAAGAATGAATTAATGAATTCACCACACCCAGTCATCTCTGGACACAGAATTACTGGTTGGTTTGTTTTGTTGTTATTTTTTTCCTAGGAAAAACAATGGATATAAATAAAAGATGGACATAAACCCAGTAGTCATAAGCCAGAAGGACTATGATACAATTATATGCTTATGTTTAAAGCGATCTGTTTTGAAAAGAGAAAGGAATTAATTACCTTTGTTGCCTTACTCCAAATGTTTAGAAGCTACCAGCTGTTTACATTTGCTAGGGCATAGCTACGCTGAGGACGCCAAGCATCAGCGGGGCTTTGGTGCCCTCTCATGTTTCATACAAGCAACTTCAGTTACTGCAAACCACTTCTTGGTGGTGGGATCACTTCGGTGAAGCCTTCTGGGCTTAAAAGTTGTTAAGAAAGCGTCACCTAAGATAACTAACTACTTAATGCTTCAGAAGGGTTAATGAGCCATTTAAGATAACTAACTACTTAATGCTTCAGAAGGGTTAATGAGCCATTTAGGGCTATGAACTTCCTAACAGTAAGGAGCAGACCCACCAGAGGTATCAGGGCACCTTCTCCCTCAGCTTTTACTGAGGCCGTTCGGCCTCACGAAACTGATTCTTGCAGGGCACAAACCCGATTCAGACTGCTTTTTGTTTTGGCCAGACAGATATTGTTAATCAATCCCTGACTACCAGAACACCAAAAATAAAACAAACAAACAAGGCATCACAGATCACAGAAAAACCAAGATGAACTGTATTAATAATCCTGGTCTTACCTCCTGGGAATGTCATCCAGTTGATTGCCTGTGTGTTTACCCGAGGTTGGGAGACATCAAAACATGGAATTTTTCCTATTTAATTTTCTTGGATACTCCGGAGAGTACTTCCTGCACTTTAAAGTTGGCACCTATTAACTAAAATTAGATTTTGGGGGGATTCTTGCAACAACCTTCTGCTCGCTTTCTTGTCGAGTTAACACTGTAGTATGTTGTTTTTCTTCTTGTACAAATATTTCTAACCCATGGTGAAATAAAACCCAATTCTATATGAAGAAGTGGTTTGTTTGTTTATTTGTAATTTCCCTATCAGCATCAAAAGGCTGATACAGTTTAAATACATTTTTATATACGGCACTTAAGTAACTCGTCACCCCATTTTACTAATTACTCAGAGGAAAACATCTGGGAGAGAGTTCTGTGAGTTTATTGATACAGAAATTAGAATGTGTGAGAAGGGCCACAGATGTAGTGTATAAAGGTAACATGGAATTTCAGATTACATTTGAATGTCGGTATCAGAAGTTGTCACACACCTTATTATAGCGCCGAGGACTCCGTTTATAGAAAAGTGATCGATTGCAATGGAACAAATTGATATTAGTGCAGAAATAAAGTGCCCAAGCCATTCATAATGGGAAATTCTCAATTTATTTTATCAAATTATACTATTAGGCAATTTTCCAGAAATCAGTTTCAAGAAAATACACAAGAGAACCTTCAGAGAATTCGCAAGTTAGTGCACAAATCAATCATTTTCTTAGTCCTGTCATAAATGCAGAGGTAAAAAGGAGCCTTAAGCTAGTCTTAAGATTCCTTTAAGACTAACAAGTCTTAACCAGCTACCAGTTAATGATGAGCATCCCTTCTTATCACAGATACCCAAATGCCGAGAGGCAAGGCACATTTTGGCTTTGTGGCCTTCTTCAGTAAAGCCAGACAAAAGTGGGTGAAAGCTTTCCATTTCTAGGCGCTGCAAAAGCCCATGTAAAGAGATCTGAGAACAGATCCATGCAGCAAACAGAACCTTCTAGAAATAACTTATTGGTCAACATCCAGAAGTGCACTACTCCTTCACCGAACACAGAAGCATGTTCCCAGAGGGCTTCTAGTCCAGTTTCAAAAGGATGTGACAAAGGAAAAATAAATAAGGAGGGGATGTGGTGAGGAAGGATGGATGTGTCTGGAGCCCTTACACAACCAACATACACTCAAATATAGTTAATAGTATTAGAGTAATATTTTTTTAAAGATATCCAGCTTGTGCAGGTGAGAAATAACTAAATTGCACACACAGTAGAGATCCCTGAGCTAGTGGAGACCTAGTTAGAAAATCCACACAACCCACTGCAAGGCAATGTGGACCCATGTGTCCAGGTCTAGAGGAAGTACTGCTACTTCTTCAGCTAATAAGTGTCACTTACTGGCTTCCATTCAAGTCCATGTGAATGACAGATCATAGTGTGTTATACACCATGAAGTTCTGGTTCTAAGGCTTGCATGAGGGCAGCCAGGGTAGATCTGCTTTTGTTGTTGTGGAAGTAGCCTACAACAAAGCATTCACATTTAGTGTATTAGTCTCAAACAGTACTGAAATCGGGCCATCAGGTTCCACAGCTGGGTAACTTTCTATAGAACATACCAATCTGGCTGTTCTGGACAGTTCACCCTATCTGCTGACCCATAAATGAGTGACCATAGGATGAAATCTGCCAAATTAAGATGTGTTTACTTTTGGTAACATTTACTGCAGTGGATATTTCCCATCAGAGTTTTCCCATGTCTCATATTCCCTTTCTAAGGAACTTGAAAAGAAATGGCCTCTCTTAGCTGGTAATTAGCATTGAAATAATCCACACAGCAGAGTAAGTGTGTGGAAACAACAAAAATTCTACCAAATGCTTTGAAGAGAGAGGAGATAAATATCGAGTGTGGGTTCACAGCTTTAGAGAGGTAATCAATTATTCACTGTCTCAATTCTGCCGTGCCCTTTTCCCAATCCCATTTTCCTATACCCATTTCCCTCTGTGCTAAAAAGTGAACTATCTAACTTAAAATCTTGTAGCAACATTTAAAGAAAATGGAACCGCCCTGGACTTGGACTGGAGACAGTATTTTTTAAGGATGGAGCTTGGAGGTATCTCCTAGGATATAGCATATGAAATGCCTTAGCCCTAGACGTTAATGGAGTTGATTATGTCTAAGTGCCAGATACAAAGCAGTTTTAAAAATCCCCCCAATCAAAACAGATGCACTGCTGTTATCTGACAAAGCTTCAAGAAAATTGGGAGCTTATCAGGTGATCCCCAATCCCTAACGCTGATTAAGACTTTTCTAGTAAATTGCAATTTGTTTATCTTGAGGAACTTGAATTAGTTGAACTTCAGTATGTTCCACTATGAAATCTTATGGAACAGAAAACTCATGCTGATATCGACCAAATCAGGTTAAGAACAGATTTAGTTAAGAATCAGTACTTGGCTGCTGTGCACATACTTTGAATTTAGTTTGAAATGCCTGATACAATTTAATTTATTAACTTACTGGTCTTACTGACTTTACCACTTTAGCTAGGGCTGAAAACTTGGATTTTGATGCTTACATCATTAACCACCAAAGGCAGATACCAGTACCTGCCCTGACATCAGTATCTGTCAGCATCTTATTTGACATCGTAATATATCTCTGGATTCAGTGATATCACAACAAGGCAGTATCACAACAAGGATTCCAAAAATCAAGCGAAGTAAATTAGGTGCTCACTTCCCAGGAAATCATTTATATACCTCTTATAAACAGTTCTGACCTTCATTTAACAACACAGAAGCTAAAGCAGATGAGCCCCACCATGACCCTGTACATTTAGGAACAGCAGCTGTGTTTGTTGAGTTTTATATAACAAAAGGAAGGTGCTTATCCAAGTCATTTTACAATTCCCAGGGAAAAA